>JAQQSW010002991.1:0-14802 GCA_028646575.1 Pseudocheirus occidentalis
CCAGTTGATTTTCTTTACAATGTTGTGGTTACTTTGTAGATTGGTCTGGGTCTGCCGACTTGACCCTGTCTTCCCAGGTTTTTCTCCAATTGATGGGCATCCCCTCGAACTGAGGAGTTTGAATATTTCTTCCAGGAAAATACTTTCCCCCAGTATATGAAGATAGCTGGCAGGAGAGGCTACTTGGTTTCTCTGTGTTGGGCAGTTTCTTTTTCTCCAGTGCCAGTAAGGTCAAAGGCTTAGCTCTGACTTATTTGGTAAGGCAAGTGTTTTGGGGGTATTTGACATGAACAGCAGACTGAGACTTACAGCTTCACCTCTCTTGTGGGGATTTTAATCCTCTGGTGCCTTCCTTCCCATCTTCCCATTTTTCAAATCTGGGTATTGCCTGGGCAAATTTTGGTTTTCCATGAAAATGGATTTAGCCCATGTGGTGGAGCAGGGAATCACCTGTGCCCTGGCTGATGGGATGTGGTACTGTAACCTACACTGGTAACTTGATTTGTACACTTCAATGGATTTTGTATGAAGACTAATATTCTAGAGTAACTTGTAAATTATTGATAATTAAATGGTGGTAAAGCTTTGCTGAAAAAAATAAAATAAAATAAAATAAAATAAAATAAAATGAGGGAGAGTGGACAAAGACCCCCTAAAAAGAGCCACCTTTTCCACCACACAGAATTGAGCTGCCATGGGCTGTGTTTTTTGACTAGCCCTCAGGGCTGCTCTGAATGGTAGGAGAATCCTCCTTTCCAAACAACACACACACACACACACACACACACACACACACACACACACTAATCAATTAACAGTTTTAGGTTTTAGCAGTAAAACATAACCACAATCTTACAATTTTCAAAAGCAATTGGCAGATTTGTTTTAGCTTATGGCAAAAACAAGAAGATTCAGATGATATCAGTTGTATTGCCCAGATTATATTATTGGTAAAAGGATAGACTGTCTTACCTAGTGCAGATAGCTGATGGCTTCTTGCCTCATGGGAGCTATTTCCAAGCTTTCTGTGGTAGGGGATCAGGGCCATTACCAGCCAGGCCCCCAAGTTAGCTTATTCCCCTTTCCCCTCTTTCTTTTGCCATGTGGGGGAAGGATCAAACCCTTTTTTCCTAATCTGATCTGGGATGAGAAGAGTTAATAGAAAAGCTCCAGAGCTATTTGCAGTTGCTAAGCTGTTTCTAACTTTTCACTTCTATGCCCATCCCTTAAAATTTTGAGTGGAATGATGAATATTAAGACTAATGCCCTTTCTTTCTTAGAATAACTTAAGCAGGAATCAGTGACCCTGTTTTCTTGAAATCACCTATTTAAGGCTACAACAAACCTAGGAGTGAAACTTCGAAAATTCACAGTAGATTTTAATAAAATTGCTAGCATTATCAAATTTTGCAAATGAAAAATTTAGTAAGCTTTTAGAATCACACAAGATTTTGCAAAACATTTCTTTGTAAAGAGGATTTTCCTTTCCTTAAAAAAGAAAAGGTTTACAATTTATCCTAATGTTAAAGGAAATAACCACTAAACCTTAATAAAATAAATTAGACACAAATTTTAAAGATTGGGATTTGTCAAACCTTGTTGGTATAAAATGTCTTTTAAGCATCACAAATCCCAAAGGGTCACAAAAGCAAAAAATTCTCGATAATCACAAATTCCTAAGTACCCAAGGATATTTACCTTTTTCTAAATGAACTCTCCCAATTAAACTACCCTTGTTACAATAACAAAGCTTACCTGGCTTTTAAGAAATTAATAGGAATACAAAGGATTAAGCAAATTGAATCTGGATTTATAATCACTAGTGGTAACATTTAATTTCTAAGGTCCAATACTCTTAGCATTTTAAAAGAAAAGACTAGAAAATGCATGAAGGTTTTGACTTAACAACACAGGTTACAGAGACCCTGAAAGGGGGTGTAAGGATCCCCAAAGAAAACCAAGTGCAGAGGCACACCTCCCCAAACTCCTACAGGGGAGGTCAAGAAACAACATAGGGTAAAAGTTCACTAAAGTGGAGCAAGGTCCTTTTTCCTTTAAGTTTCAGAGACCAATTTTCTTACTAAGCTTGCTTAGTCAGAAATCTCATTCCTAGATTATTTTGAAGTCAGGCTGTGTTGCAAGGGAACACTAGGCACTTTTTCCTTAAGATCTCCCCCTGGATTCCCTTCCTAGCATCCTCCTAGCCACTTCTCACCATTTGTCCCAGCATCCCAGGACAGAGGGGAGAAGGCAAATGTGACTGACTCCGCACAAGGGCATCCCCTTGCACGAAGGTCCACATTCCAACTGACCACCCAGAAGTCAGTGGAGTTTCAGACTCCACTGGAAGTGTCTGGGCACTCCAGGAGTTTGCTGCTGGGAAGACAGTAGGAGTAGAAATGTCTGGGGAAGAGAACAAGGAAAAGAGTGTTTACCTGTTATCCCGGTGATGAGGTGTAGGCTCTGGAATCCCCCCCCCCCTTTTGAGGTCTCCTTGAATCTTTGAGGTACTTACTCTGGGAAACCTCTTAAAAAGTCTGATTGAATCTTCAGGAGGCATTTGCAGAGGCCATACGTATTTCATTGTGGCTGGGTCCAAAACTATTACTAGCCTGGCCCTCCATTGTCCATCTGCTTCCCAACCTTGAGCCTATCAAAATATCAATCTACTCTTGCATTGACCTCATTAACTCCACCTGACGACTCTCCCTAAACTCATTACTGTAGTCTGAACATTGACCTCATACTGGAGTCTGAACTCATTGGCTCCTCCTGAAGACCCTCCCCAGGCTCCTCCTCTGAATCACCCCTCGAGTTCTCTGTATATAAGACCCTATCTTCCCTCCATGGGTGTGAAAGTGCCTTGGAATAGCTTATCACAGACTTACTCTGTGTGAGAGAACACACATGGCGAACTTGAACTTTCAATAAACTTTACTTTTTCCTTGGCTGAGAAGACTTGAGTGGAATTCTTTCTGCAAGATCTGGCATGTTGGTATTTTGGGGTCTCAGGCAGCCCTAACCCTCTTTGGGCTCCTCTTCACCGGTGGCTAGGAGAAGATCATTAGAATCCATAATTGCCAAAATGAGGTGGTTCATGGTTGGGAGAGCTGGTTAAGGTTTTTGAAAGAATTCAATCATACCTTCTCCTTAGCCAAAGGGAGCTTAATTAACACAAAAGCATGCAGGCCTGAGACTTGGGAAGGAGATAAACAAAGTCAATGATATAGACTTTATAAGAGAAAGGAGCACTAAACCACCTTCAAGTTACCGAGTGGACTAACAATAAGCCTCAACTACTTCTCAGGGGCCTGAAAAAGTAACCATTACTATAGATCCTTAGGGCACCTTTGTATCCAAATCAGAACCACAAACACTTTCCTGCCTATTCTCCTTAAAATAACCAGTTAATGCCTCTACCACTACTTCTCAATCAGGTCCTCTGATCTGAGAGCAACTTGGGAACCACAGAGCTGCTTGAAAGACTGTTTTTAAGATTTTTTTTTAAATCTGCTTCTTAAATGAAATCCCTTTCTTACGTTCAATAAGTTGCAATATTCTCAGATCTTTTCCTTCATCTTTCAAACCCTTCACCAAGTTTACCCCCATTTTATGTCTCAATTTGCTCTGAATTCTTTTAAGAACTGAAAATTGGATGACTCGGCAATCACCCTCGTAGAGCCTTCCCCTTCCTCCAAAGACATCTGCCACTCTTTTGGATCTCCCACGGGCCCATGCACCTTGCTGGCTCTTAGTAGGGGGACTGGTTGCTAGAGACTTCTCCATCCTTATATCACACCACATGGGGCACCACTGCTGTGGCCAGCGCACTCTAGGCCTAGCTACCAGTTGAGGAAAATAGAGAGAGTGAGAAAAGCTTACAGCTGAATTAAAGGAAAGAGACAGAGAGACGGGGATGTATTTTATAGTCTGTTTATTCCAGAGCTATTCCATACAGAGCCAAGGATGTAAGAAAATCATAGAGCTTATATTGCTAATTTCAGGGGTGATTAGTGACTTGGGTCTTGCCTTTCACCCAACCTCAGCCCAAGGCTAATCAGTCATCAAGATCTTTATCCTAGAACCACCTCCTGGGGCACAAGAGACCAGGAGTCCTAATCAGGACTTGTAAACTAATTTTCAGTACATTCTTTGGATATTCACAAAACCAATGAGAGCATCCACCCAGCAAGATTATACTATTCTTGCATATCTGCCTAATGACCTTGTAGGACTGGGGAGCTAGTGTGCCAGGATCTCAGAAGGTCTTGGCCCCCACCAACATTTCAAAATTAATGAATTAAATTTTCATTTTTTTCTTCTTTCTGTATTTTTAAAAATTATTTATTTTCCTGTTTATATCATTCATTTCCATGAGATATTGAGTTACAAATTTTCTTCCCAACTTACCCCTACCAAACCCCTCAAAACAGCCATCTCACTGTGTAATCCCTCCCTCAATCTGCTCTTTCCTATGTCTTCACCCACACCCCTATGACTTTCCAGTAGGGCTGGATTGATCTCCCTGTGCCAGTACCAATTAATCACCAGGTGGATGTAGTTAATGATAATAATAATAATAATAATAACATTTATAATTGACTTTATATATATTTATAAATAAATAATATATATACACACTATATATATACACATTATATATATACACACATTATATATATATACACATTTAACATTTGAATATAGAACTTTAAATTCTAGATTTCTTCCCTTGTTCCATTGTCACCCCCCCAATGGAAGGACAAGCAATTAAATGCAGACTGTACATGTGTAACTACACAGAACGTCTCCTGGGAGGGCATATTGCGAGACACTGATTATATGTCCCTCCTTCCTATCTCACTCCCCCCTTCTTCTATTCTCTACCCTGCACCTGTCCCTACCCCTTTGCAGAAGGGTGTGCTTCCAGCAACCCTCCTCCCCCCCGCCCCCCCCCTCTCCCTTCTGTCATCCCACCTCTCATCCCCATTCCCCCATACTCTTCTTTGTGGCAAGATGTCCAGTTTAAAGTTTATGTCATTTCTTCCCCAAGCCAAATTCAATGGGAGTAAGGTTGACCCTTTCCCTTTTGCCTTCCTGCTCCTCTCCATTGTCACAACAATTCCTTGCCTCTTTTATATGGGATGACTAACCCAATTCTGTCTCTCCCTGTCTCCTCTCATTCTAATCCTCTCCCACCTCAGAATTTCACATTTTAGAGTATCTTCCCTTCCTATTCAATTGATCCTTTCCCCTCTATGTAATCATATATACATGTACTCAGATGTGTATTCATTTGCATATATAAACCCTGCTATATAGACATAAGGGTATGAATGTATCTATACATTTGTATTAACTTCACCTATCCTCATACTGAGAAAAGTTTCCTAAGTTACACTAACCATTTTTACATGTTGGCATATAAGTAGTTCAACTTTGACAAGTTCCTTATGATTTCTTTCCCATGTTTACCTTCTGAAGGTTCTTGTATTTGAGTGTCAAATTTTCTTTTCAGTTCTGGTTTTTTCAGCAAGAATGCACCTCA
Organism: Pseudocheirus occidentalis; assembly: GCA_028646575.1. Taxonomy (NCBI): domain Eukaryota; kingdom Metazoa; phylum Chordata; class Mammalia; order Diprotodontia; family Pseudocheiridae; genus Pseudocheirus; species Pseudocheirus occidentalis. The sequence goes on from JAQQSW010002991.1 coordinate 5,549, forward strand.
TTCACTGACCATATTTTCCCCTGGAACATTATACTCATTTTTGATAAGTAGGTGATTCTTGGTTTTAATCCTAGCTCCCTTAATCTCAGAAATATCATATTCCAGACACTTTGATCCCTTAACGTAGAAGCTGCTACATCCTGTGTTATCCTAATTGTGTTTCTACTGTATTAAAATTGTATCTTCTTGGCAGCCTGTAATATAAACCCCTTGATCTGGGGACCCTGGAACCTGATTATACCATTCCTAGCAGTTTTCTTTTGGGGATCTTTTTCAAGAGGTGATCCGTGAATTCTTTCAAGTTCCATTTTGCCCACTTTTTCCAAAATACCGAGGCTATTTTCCTTGATAATTTCTTGAAGGACACTTTCTGAGTTCTTTTTTTGATCATGACTTTCATGTAGTCTAATAATTTTTTATTCTCTCTTGAATCTATTTTCTAGGTCAGTGTTTTTTTTCAATGAGATATTTCACATTACCTTGTATTTTTTTTTCTTTTTTTGGATCTGTTTAATAGTATCCTGATTTCTTATAAAGTCATTTCCTTCCATTTGCTCCACTTTAATTCTGAAGGAATTATTCTATTCAGAAAGTTTTTGAGATTATTTTCCATCTGGAAAATTTTATTTTTAAGGCATTCTTCTCATTATCTTTTTGGCCTCTTTTGCTATTTGAGTTATTTTCTTCTCTCAGGTTGCTGACTCTCTTTTCATGATTTCCTTGTATCATTCTCTTTTCTCAATTTTTCCTCTGCTTCTCTTATCTGCCTTTTAAAATCCTTCTTAAGCTGATCTATGGCTTGTAGACAGTTTTTGTGTGTCTTGGAAGCTTTTCGTGTGGGATTTCTGACTATGTTGTCTTCCTCCCATTCCATACTTTGATCCTTTTTGTCCCCCAAGAAGGAATCTAGAGTTCAGTTGCTGTTCTTACTTGTCTTCCTTTAATTTGCTCATATTACCAGTCAGTTACTTGAATGCTTGCTCTGTGGAACTCTGCTTCCAGAGGGGAAACGTCTGTCCCAAATTTCTGGGATTTTCACAGCTTCCAGAGATATTAGGAGGCTGCCTCTTTTATGCGGTCCCCACCAGCTTTGGCTCACCAAAAATGTAACCCAGGACCATGACCCAAGACCATGATCCACATCCAGGCTGCCCAATGCAAGATAACTAAGCCTCTGAATGATCTCTTGGCCCCCATTCTGTCTGAAGGCAGGGAGCTCTGAATCAGCTACATGGAGGCAGCTGCACAGCTGCTAATTCTACCACTTCCTTGCCTTGGAGGCAGTTCAGCCAGACCTCTTTTCTCCCCCATATTTAGCTGAGTTCCACTGACCTTTCACTTTGTCCTTGTTTCTTACGGGTTGATAATTCTGGAAACTGCCACATCTGCTGCTGATCCGTTCTCCTGAAGGCTTCAGGTGCTGCTGGTCCTGGCCACTCTGGGGCCAACGCACAGTTTCAGGCTGTTATCATTTTGGCTCCCAGCATGCTGTGATGAGCAATCCTGCCCAGCTGCCTTCAGCAGGAGATGTGTTTTTTTCTGTATTTGGTGAGTTTGGAGCCCTAAGATTTTTTAGACATAGTTTATGGGTATTTGAGGTGGTTATGTGGGAGCTGTGAAACCTTACTGCTTCTATGCTGCCATCTTTGCTCAACATAATAAGAATATTAACTAAAATATATCAGAACTTGTGCAAAAATACACTATAGAAATCTAGGCTTGTCAAGATTGTTGGGTTTTTGTTTTTCTGCTGTAAGTTTTCTTGCTAAACTTCCTTAACCATATATATATTGGGTTACTATTGAGAAAACGATACATAAGGATCGAATTTCATTTCAGCTATCAGTTTTCATTGTTTTGCAGACAATGTCAAACTCTCAGCTACACATACACATCCCTATTATACTCATATAAGGTGCTAAGAGAAGGCAAAATGACATATGTTTGTATATATGTATGTATGTATCCATGTATCCATATATGGATCCATGTATGCATATGCACGAGTGTATATATATATATATATGTATGTATCCATGTATGCGTGTATGTATGTACATGGATTCCTTCCCCTATGTCTGCTTTTTTCAAGAACCTCTTTCACCTTGACTATGAATAGTTTAATTTAAAATAAAATATGAATTTCAGAAAGATTTAATAGGTGACATAGTCTAGAATTAGATCACCTTGTGCCAAATTAATGGTTCATTTATTTCAATTGCTATCATACTAGATATTAATCAATGTCATAAAAATGATTCAGTCATGACAATTAGCAAATTGGCCACTATTGTCTATTTTGTCTGGTAGTATCTGTTTTAATCATTTCAGCATAGATAGGTTTTGTTGACAGAAGTCTAATATGTTGCAGAAATTGAATAATTACTCAGGTCATTTACCCAATGGTGGGAAAAATCTGAAGCATTTTTTAGTACGGGAATATTTTAGAAAAAAGTAGTAAAGATCTGAACCAAAAATGACCCACATAAAGTTCTTTCCTTCTTTATTTTCTTCGTGTGAATAAGTTTACCCTAATAAATAGTAAGATTACAAAGAAAATGTTAATAGATTAAAAAGTTTGTAAATAGCAATTCTTGTCTTCACCCATGAAAAGCAACTAAGCTGTGAGATGATTTTTTTTACTGTGAAAGAAAACTACTCTCTGCCTCAAAATTCAATCTCTTTATCACAGTAGCCATTCATATATGGTATTTAGCTTCAAATAACAGAATATGAAAATCTCAGAACATGCATAACTGTAAGTGAAGGAAAAAACGAATGATGAGTGAAAGAAGGTTGCAGAGTAAAGATGAATTGAACAGAAAAAAAGAATAAAATTGTGTGAAATGCAGCATATGTTTTCAACAATGGCCAATGTGGTGGTGAAGCCAAGGTGGTAGAAAGGAAGCAGTAACTTTTCTAAGCTCCTCCAAGACTTCTGTCATGAAACTTTAAAAAGTAAATTAGGTGTTTTGCTGGGCAGAGCCAAGATGTGGCGTAGAAGCAACAAGGTTCCACAGCTCTGACATAGCCACTCCAAATACCCATAAAATACGAGTATAAGCAAATTTTAGGATGCCAAAACTCACAAAAATTACAGAAAAACACATTTCCCACTGAAGGCAGCTCGTCAGGAAGGGCTCATCTTAGCACTCTGGTAGCTGAAATCAGCCCACCCTGAAACCATGGCTCGGGCCCTGGGTGACCAGGAGGAGCTGCAGCTGGAGCACTCAGGAGAGTGTATCAGTGGCAGCTATGGCAGTTTCCAGAATTATCAAGCCAAAAGAAACAAAGACTAACTGAAAGGTCAGTGGAACTCAGCTAAATTTTGGGTAGAAAAGCAGTGTGGGCAAACTGCCTCCAGGGCAAGGAAGCACCAGAAGCAGAAGCCAAGCAGCAGCTTATACATGGCTACTTGAGAGCTCCCTGCCTGAAACTGCAGGGTGGTCAAACTATCATTCAGAGGCTGATTGCTCTTGTGTTGAACAGCCTTGATGTGGATTGTCGTGTTGGGTGATAGTGTTGGGGTGTGTTTTCAGTGTGCCAAAGCTGATGGGTGCTGCAGCAGCTTCCCAATAGCTCCGGCACCTGCAAAAACCCCAGCAATATGGGGAAGAGATTTCCCCTCTGGAAGCAGAGTTCTATAGAGCTATAAAAATCAAGTAATTGACTAGCCAAGGAAAAGAAGTAAGAATGACAAGCAAACTTTAGATTCCTTCTCTGAGGACAAAAAAAAATCAAAGCATGGAATTGAAGGAAGACAACATAGTCAGAACTACTACACCAAAAGCTTCCAAGAAACATGAAGACTGCCTCAAAGCCATAGAGCAGCTTAAGAAGGATTTTGAAAACCAAATATGAGAAGTACAGGAAAAAATGTGAAGAGAAATCAGAATGATGCAAGGCAATAACATAACGAGAGTCAACAACCTGACTGAAAAAAATAACACCTTAAAAATAAATTAACACAAATGACAAAAGAGCAAATGAGGAGAAGAATGCCTGAAAAAGTTTACCCAGATGGCAAAATAATTTCAAAAGCTTTCTGAAGAGAATAATTCCTTCAGAATTAGAGTGGAGCAAATAGAATGACTTTATGAGAAATCAAGATACTATTAAATGAGTCCAAACAAATTAAAAAATAGAAGGGATTGTGAAATATCTCCTTAAGAAACCACTGACCTGTTAAATAGATCCAGGAGAGACAAATTACAAATTATTTTCTACCTCAAATCCATGATAAAAAAAAAGAACCCAGAAAGCATCCATCAAGAAATTCTCAAGGAAAATTGTCCTCATATTTTAGAACAGAACTTAAAGAATTCACTGATCACCTCTTGAAACAGATCCCCAAAAGAAAACTCCTAGGAATGTTATAGCCAGGTTCCAGAATCCCCCGATAAAGGAGAAAATATTACAAGATGACAAGAAGAAACAATTTGAATACTGTAGAACCACAATTAGGATAACCCAGGATTTAGTAACTTCTACATTAAGGGTTTGAAAGGCCTGGAATATGATATTTCTGAGATCAAGGAAGCTAGGATGAAAACAAGAATCACCTACCCAGCAAAACTGAGTACAGTGTTTAAGGGGAAAATATGGTTATTAAGTGAGGTGGAGGGCTCTCAAACATTCTTGCTTAAAAAACCAGAACAGAAAAGAAAATTTGACACTCAAATACAAGAAGCATGAGAAGGGAGACATGGAAAAGGAATAATAAGGTACTTATCAAAATTGAACTATTTACATGTCAACATGGAAAAAAAACAGTAATTGTAAATTATGAATCTTTTCTCAGTATTAGTATAGGGTTAGGGAATACAAATGTATATATGCCTGATGGGATCTGGGATGCTTTTTTCTGTAACCTAAGTTTGTAAAATCTCATTTATGTTTGGGTACCTCCGTATGTAACATCAGTCTGTAACAAGCCTGTGTAATTAATTTGTAAAGTCACACTTTTCCCTGCCATAAAGGCATAAACTCTGCTTTTCCCTTCCCCCAGCCTAAAAGTCTACCGTTAACCAGCAAGTCTGCCTAGAAACAAGCTTCAAAAGTGTTGTATAAATAAACCCTTAGAGAAATCCATAGCTCCTTTGTTCTAAGTGGCCAGCTGAACCCAAAAGCCTTGAGAACATTATCAAGAAGGTAACTATGTCTCAATAGGGTACCTCCTGAATCCCTAATCAGTCTAGTTCCTTGACTTGGAAACATTCAAGCCTGTTCTCCCAAACAGCCATAATGGTTATACCTCATACATCCTTGATCACCAGTAACCTAGTGATGTGTCAAGCTCAAAACCATATCCCCCTCTATCCCCCTGAAGGAATTTACCAGTGAATTATGGATAATTTTCATGCGCAGTTGATGTAAAATGTGCATGTCCCTTTAAGCACTGACCACTCCTAAACTTCTCCCCAAATCCTCCCTAACTCCACCTTTGTCCACCTAGTTAGCATAATTAGCCTTTGACTGACAGTTTTAGGGTTATAACAGCTGCCCCCCAAGCCACTGCTCTTTGCAGGTTCTTTTAACTTTTTCCTGCCTGCTGCGGAGTATAAAACTTTCTAACTCTACCTTAGATTCTTGCCATTTGCAGGCCCCCCTATCTCTCCTGCCAGCTACTAAGTCAGCATATCAATAAACTTTAAAACTTTGCCAAAAGACATCTTGGGTCCTATTTGAAATTCTTTTCCAGACAAGAGCCCATGAGGGACAAGATGACATGCCTCAGAAACCCACAAACCCCATACCTTTTCATACATATACATGCACATATATCCAAATAGTAGCATTTATATATGGGTATGAACTCTTATCTGACGATGTGTATATGAATTCATAGAAGGCACAGGACCAATTGAATAGGAAGGGACAATACTCTAAAAGGTGAAATTCTGAGGTGGGAGAGGATTAGAATGACAGGAGACAGGGAGAGACAGAATGGGGTTAATCATCTCATATAGAACAGGCAGGGGAGCACTGTTACAATGGAGGGGAAGAACAGAAAGGCAAAAGAGAAGGGGTCAACCTTACTCTCATTGTATTTGGCTTAGCGAAGGAGTGGCATAAACACTAAACTGGGTATCTTGCCACACAGGAGAGTATGGGGAATGGGGATACGAAGTGGGGTGATGGAGGAGAGTTCACGGTGTGTGGGGAGGGTTGATGAAAGCACATACTTTTGTAAAGGTTCTGGGACAGGTTAGAGAATAGAATGGGGGGCAATAGGAAGGAGGGACATATAATCAGTCTCTCATAATATGTCCATTGTGGAGTTGTTTTGCTTAATTACAAATGTACAGATTGTATTTAATTGCATGTACTTCCAGTGGGCGTGGGAGATGAAGGAGGAAGGGAAAGAATCTAGAATTTAAAGTTCTATAAACAAATGTTAAAAATACACCTCTCAAAATCAAAGTGAACATATGCAAAAAGAGCTTCAAAAACTAATTGAGGAAAATAATTTACTAAAAATTAGAATCAGCCAAATTGAAATTAAGGACTCTATGATGCTTAAAGTGTCAGTCAAACAAAACATAAAGATTGAAAAATTAGAAGAAAGTGTAAAATGTCTCACTGGAAAAAGAAAACTGTGCTGGAGAACAGATCCAGGAGAGATAACATAAGAATTATTGGTCTACTGGATAGCCATGATGAACCAAAAAAAAAACCATCCTGGAAAACATCCTCCAAGTGATTGTCAAATAAAACTGCCCTGTCATCCCAGAATCAGAGGGTAAAATGGATAACAAAAGAATTAACCAGACTACTACTGAAAGAGAGTCCAAATTGTAAACTCCAAGAAATAGAATAGGCAAATTTCAAAGCTACAAGGTCAAGGGAAAAATATTAGAAGCAGCCAAAGAGAAATAATTCAAATATCATGGAACTGCAGTCAGGATTACACAGGAGTTTGCAGCTTCTACATGAAAAAAAAATCAGAGGTACTGGAATTTGTTATTTTGTAAGGCAGAAGAGCTAGGGCTTCAACCCAGGATCGACTACCCAGATAAACCACGAATCATCTTTCAGGCAAAGAGATGGTCATTTAATTAAATAAAGGACTTCCAGACTTTCTAACAAGAAAGCCAGAGCTCAATGGAAAATCTGATCTTCATTTATAAGACTCAAGAAAGAAATAAAAAAAAGTAACAAGGAAAAGACACTCACACACAAACACATGCACACACACACATGCACATAATTTGGAATTCAATGATAGCAAACCATTTACATCCCTATATGAGAAGTGGAAATCTGTCAATACTGAAATTTTTATATTTTTTGTGACATTTTAAAAGGATTTACATAGATGGAGGGTGTGGATACAAATGACCTAACCTGAAGATTATAAAACACCTTATTAAGGAGTTTAAAGGAATTGCAATGGGAGAAAAGAAAGGATGAGACAGAAAATGATAAATTATGATGCAAGAAGAAGCACCAAAAAATACTGCAGTAGAGGTGAAGGAAGGAGGGAGATGCACATCACATGAACTTTATTCTCATTGGTTCTGGTTCAAAGAGGAATCAATATAATCAGTTAAATTTAGAATTCCAACATGAAAAGACACAAAAATCCATTAAAATAACGGGAAAAGAGGGGGGAGAGGAGCAGTATATAAAATTTGCTCTCCTTGATTTGGGTTCAATGATGGAATAACATAGTCCATTAAGTATAAAAATCCATTGTACTCTACAGGAAATCTGGGGTTGGGGGTTGGGAAGGAAAGGTGTGTAAAAAAGGGGTTGGTCTTTAGATGAAGGGAAAGAGTAGTAAGGCAAAGGGGTAGGTAAAGAGGCAACAATACAGAAAGGGAATGCTTAGGGAGGAGGTGGTCAAAATGAAAACTCTAAAGAAGGGGAAGGTAAAAGGAAGTTAGAGAAATATAAACAGGGGAGGGCATAGGATGGAGGGAAAGTCATAGTTAGTAATCATTACTGTGAATGTGAATGGAATGAACTGTCCCATTAAAGAGAGGCAAATAGCAGAATGGATAAAAAACCACAATCCTGCAATATTCTGTCTACAAGAAACATAAAAAAAGGGGATATGAACAGGGTAAAAGGTAAAAGGACGGAGTAGAATGAATATATTATTTGTCAGCTAAAGTAAAAAAAAAGCAGGGGTAGCAATCCTAATCTCAGATACAGTAAAAGGATATATAGATCTAATTAAAAGAGATAAGGAAGGAAACTATATTCCACTAAAGGGCACTATTGAAAATGAAGCAATATAATTACATAACATACATGCACCAAGTAGTATAGCATTCAAATTCCTAGAGGAAAAGTCAAGAGAATTAAAGGAATAAATAGAGAGTACAACTATACTAGTGTGAGACCTTGATCTCCCCCTCTCTGAACTTAATATTCAACCTCACAATAAACAAGAAAGAAGTTAAGGAGGCAAATAGAATTTTAGAGACGCTAGACATGATAGAACTCTGGAGAAAACTGAACGGGGATAAAAGGAATATACATTCTTCTCAGCACAATATGGCACATACACAAAACACGACAATGTGCTAGGGCATAAAATTCTCACAGTTCAGTGAGGGCAGAAATATTAAATGTATCATGCTCATATCATGCTACAATAAAAATCATATTCACTAAATGGCTAAGGAAAGACAGACAGAAAACCTAAGTGGAAACTAAATAATTTAATCCCAAATAATGAGTGAGTCAAAAAAATATAGAAACAATCAGCAACTTCATTGAAGAGAATGACAATAATGAGACAACACACCTAAACTTGTGGGAAGCAGCAAAGGCCATTCTGAGGGGAAGTTTTACATCCCTGAATGTGTACATAAATAAAATACAGGAAATGCAGTTCAATGAACTGGGCAACTGAACAAGAAGTCTAGCAACTGAAAAAGCTAGAAAAAGAACAATTTGAAAATCTCCACTTGTAATGTTGATGAAATTAGAAGATCTTCCATGCCCCTTTCTATTGGCACCTAGTAAAGGCACTTAGCACCTCAAAGGCTTAGCTCATTACTTCCAGTTACCTCCTTGGGAGTAGTTTACACCTTAACAGGAAGGGGTTGAACAGGGAGGAGCTACTTGGGAGTAGTTCACACCTTAACAGGAAGGGGTTGAACAGGGAGGAGCTACACTATATGTAAGGAGAGAACCGGGGGACCTTGAGCCCTTTTTCTCAGACACCACCTGGAGATTGCACCTTTTCCTGAGACCCTCCTTCTACAGCTTCTACTGAGAACTTCCAAGGACCAGGCTGA
>JAQQSW010002992.1:0-14802 GCA_028646575.1 Pseudocheirus occidentalis
CTGTATTGAATTGCTGCTCCTTCCAGTGGGAGTGGGTGACAAGGGAGGAACAGCAAGAATATAGAATTTAAAGTTATACGATCGAATGTTTAAAAAAACAAATATATATACAATTATTATTATTATTAACTACATGCAACTGGGAAATGAGTCATGCAGGGACTGGGGTAGGGAGACCCTCCCTGCCCTACCGGAAAGTTAGAGGGGCATTGGAGGAAGACATAGAAGAGAGCAGATTGAGGGAGGGGCTTTGCAGTGGGATCACTGCTTTGGGCTTGGGGGTGGGGGAAAGAAGAGGAGAAAATCTATAACTCAAAACCTTGTGGAAATGAATGATGTAATCAAGAAAATAAATTAAAATCTAAACAAATTAAAAAAAAAGAAATTGCTCCCTTAATGGTCACCAATCATGCACTAATTTCTGTCTTATAATTTTTTCTAAGAGTTCATCCTCCTTGACCTCTCTGCAGCATCTGACACACATGATGGTCCATCCCTTCTTTCTAGATAGTCTTTCCTGCTTTGACTTTCAACATTGTCCCCTCCTTATGCTATTGCTCTGTTTTTTCTGATTCATACTTCTCCTCCCACCCTTAAAGTGTGAGTATCCACCAAGGTTCTATGCTTGGTCTGCTTGTCTTTCCCCTACACTTTTGTTTAGTATACTCATCTGTTCACATTGATTCAGAACTTTGTCACATTTATACAGATGACTTCTAAATTCATATGTCAATAACCAATCTATATCCTGAATACAAGTTCTACATTCCCAGCTGCCTGCTCCATGGGTAGGTAACCTGAAGCCTCCAGACTACATGTCCCCTTCTAGGTCCTTGTGTGCAGTCTATTGACTGAGTCCAAATTTTACAGAACAAATCTTTTCATTTAGGAGATGTTTTGTGAAATTTAGACTCAGTCAAATGGCCACACTTGAGGACCTAGAGGGCCACATGTGGCCTTGGGACCACAGATTCCCCACCTCTGTAAGCTAGACATTTCTACCTAGCTATCCCATTAGTATCTCAAACTCAGCACATCTAAAACTAACTTCATCATAATCTCCTTTAAAGCTTCATTTTGCTGTTCAATTGTTTCAGTCATGTCTGATTCTTCATGAACCCATTTGGAATTTTTTGGAAAAGATACTGGAGTGACTTTCCATTTCTTTTTCCAGTTTATTTTACAGATGAGGAAACTGAGGCAAACAGGGTTAAGTGACTTGGCCAGCATCACACAGCTAGTAAGTGTCTGAGATGTTCCTGACTCCAAGTTGGGTGCTCTTTCCACTGTACCACCAAGCTGCCCCCTGTAAACATACCCCTCTCCAAACTTACCAGTTTCACTTAATGGCACCACCAGTTTCCTAATAACATAGACTCCAAATCTTAGCATTATCTTTGACTTTCATCTTCTTCACCTCCCACAACCAGTCAATTGCCATATTTTCTCAATTCTACTTTCATATTTCTGTATTTTTCCTTTTTTCTACCTGCATAGTTGCCAACACTATCTTATCGCCTCTTGCCTAGATTGTTTTACACTGATACTAGACTCCTTCACTCTAATCTCTCTACATTTTCCAATCTATCCTTTATTCAAGTGTCAAATTAATCTTCTAATGCACAGGTATAACTATGACACTCCCTCCTCAAAAGCCCTCAATGGCTTCTTATTGTCTCTAGGATAAAATACAAATGCCTTCATTCGACTATTGCATCTCTTCAATTTGTCTCCAACTCACTTTCCAGCGCAACTTTCCTCCACGATTCTATTTTTCACTCAACGAGAATATCAACTTTTTCCTGAGCCCAACATACCATCTACCACCTTCTGGCATTTACAAAGACTCTCCTCCATGCCTGGGATGTGTGTGTGTGTGTACATGTATTTATCAGTTCTGTCTTTCAGAATTTTTGTGTTACTTTGTAGATCAGCTCAATGGCTAACTCTTCCAATAATCTTTCTCTGATCCCTCTTTCCCATTTAAAAATGTTCTTTCCCACAATTGATAAATGGTCAAATGATATGAATAGGCAGTTTTCAGAGGAAAAAAATTAAAGATATCAATAGTCATGTGAAAAACTGTTCTAAATCACTATTGATTAAAGAAATGCAAATCAAAACAACTCTTAGGTATCACATCACACCTATCAGATTGGCTAACATGACAAAACAGCAAAATTATAAATGCTGGAGAAGATGTGGGAAAACTGGAACACTAATGCATTGTTGGTGGAGTGGTGAACTGATCCAACCAATTTGGAGAGCAAAAATGTGCATGCCCTCAGACCCTGCAATACCATTTCTAGGGCTATATCCCAAAGAAATCATACAAATGGGAAAAGAACCCACATGTACAAAAATATTTATAGGCTCTTTTTGTGGTGGCAAAGAACTGGAAATCGAGGGGATGGCCATCAATTGGGGAATGGCTGAACAAGTTGTGGTATATGAATGCAATGGAATACTATTGTGCTATAAGAAATGATGACCAGGCAAACTCCAGAAAAACCTAGAAAGTTGTGAACTATATGAACTAATGCTGAGTGAGGGGTGCAGAATCAGGTGAATATTGTACACAGTAACAGCCACATTGTACAATGACTAACTTTGATAGACTTGGCTCTTCTCAGAAATGCAAGGTTCTAAGACAACTCCAAAAGGCTCATAATTAAAAATGCTATCCATGGCAAGAGAAAGAATTATGGATTCTGAATGCAGATTGAAGTGTACTATTTTCTCTCTCTTTTCTGTTTTTTCTTTTGTTTCTTCTTTCTTGTGGTTTATTTTGTTGCTTATAATTCTTCTTTGCAACATGACTAATGTGAAAATATGTTTAATGTAAATGTATATATTCAGACTTTATCAGATTGCATGCCAGCTTGAGGAAGGGAGAGGGAAAGGGAAAGGAAGGGGAGAAAATTTGGAAATCAAAAGCTTGTGGAACTGAGTGTTGTAAACTAAAAATAAATAAATAAAATTTGTAAAATGTTCTTTCATTCATCACGTAATTCTAGAGCACATTATCTGGTTTGGTCCTCTTTATACATCACATTTTAACTCACCCTATTCATGCACCAAAAATAGGAATTTTGGCCCTAGGGCAAGAGGGAAAAAGGCACCCTCAGTTGAAGAGGGTGGGACAAGAACAAGGGATACTATCATAATGGGATAGGGGAGAGAGGATATCACCTTTACAGATTAGCTAGCTGTTAACTTCCAATGCAATGTAATCCAACAAATATTTCTGGAGTGACTATTATATGCAAGACACTATGCTGGGCACTAGGAATCCAAAAAAAAAAATCTTTCCTTGAAGGAGTTTACATTCTTCTAGTAAGATGCAACATGTAAATGAGCATATACACAACCATTTGAGACAATAAAGATAGCCCTAGAAATTAAAGGGATAGGGCAAGGTTTCCCATGGGAGGTGGCATATGAAATGAGACCTGAAGGAAGCTAGTATTTTAAGAGGAGAGGTCAAGGAGGGAATATATTCCAGATACGGATTGAGGGACACCATCTATACCAACATCAGAAAGTAAATCAATGTGGCTAAAATGAAGAATACATGAAGGGGAATTATGTGAAACTGACCTAAAAAGAGACAAACCATAAAGGAGTTTAAATGTCAAGCTTAGAAACTTGTAATTTACCGAAGAGATAACAAGAAGTCATCAAAAATTCTTGAGCAGAAAACAACATAATCAGGATTAGAGCTCCAGAAAATTACTACAACAATTGCATGAAGCATTGGAAAGAGAAGAGAGTAGAATCTCTGAGTACAATTAGGAGACTATTACAATCACACAAATGAGGAGTGGTGAAAACCAGAATTGGGTAATGGGTATATGGTTGGAGGAGACATGGGAGTGAGACTATTGGAGATAGAATCTATAAACTGATTAGATACTGGAGGTGCAGAAACCAGAAGGCAACTACACTTAGGTGGTTAGAAAGTGATGATACTCTCAAAAGAAAATTGGGAAAGTTAGTGGAAGAGTAGGTGTGGAGGAAAGATAATTAATTCTGGTTTGGACATATTATATTACAGATGCGTATAAAATACTCAGTTGGATATCCAATGGGGTAATGTGAGACTGGAGCTCAGGAAAAGAAGAGGTTAAAGCTGGATACATAGCTCAGGGAGTCATTGTCAAAGAAATAGTTGAACCAATGGCAGTTGATGAGAACTACTAATGTTCTCACTAAGAGAACAAGTACAGAGAGAAAAGACAAATGGTCCAAGGTAGAGTCTGGAGGGAGACTCAGAGAAGAGCGAAAAAGACTAAGAAGGAGTGGTCAGACAGGTAGGAAGGTGTAATGATAATGGGAATTTGAAGATGTTCCTTGCCCCTTAATAAGCCTAAGAGAATTTGAAGATCTTCCCTGATTTGAAGACCTTCCCCACCCCATAATAGGCTAAATGTAATCACAGGGAGCCTGAGGTAGGAGGAGTTTACTGAAGGGTACAGCAGAGCCCACAGGAAGCTGGGAGTCAGCACAGCTAGATGGTAGGAGAGAGAGAGGACACACCCAGGGAAGATATTTCATATGCCACCTCCTATGGGAAACCTTTCCCTATCCCTTTAATTTCTAGGGCTATCTTTATTGTCTCAAATTGTTGTGTATATGCTCATTTACATGTTGCATCTTACTAGAAGAATGTAAACTCCTTCAAGGAAAGATTTTTTTTTTGGATTCCTAGTGCCCAGGTTTGTGAGTGCTGGTTTGTGGAAAGACTAAAGGATGGTGTGGCTCTCTGCTGTGTTGTGGTATATTAACTTCTATGTTGCTAGGATGGATTTGGTTTCCTGGTGTTGAGATTTGTTTTTCTGGTGTCTGAATAAATCTTTTGCTTCTGTCTTCTATTTGGAGAGTCTGTTATATTTTGACATTGAGAACTATGCTGGCATGTTTACAGTTACCATTGGCATTGTGAATATTGTGTTGGCACTACACAGGGAAATGGCAGGGAGCTGCCATTTTCCCCACAAAAGTCAAGTAGGGATGACAGAGAATACCTGAAAGGAGGGAGTGATCAAGTCTCAAAAGATAAGAAGGAAGAAGACTTAGATGAGGTTGCCTATAGAATTTAATAAATGATAGATTATCAATAACCTGGGAGGATTTAGCCACTGTTGCAGGATTGTAGTTCAGTTGCCAGAATCTGAGAAATGAATGAGAAGATAAGAACTAGAGCTAGGTAAGAACAAAGGGTTGGTTTTCCCCCTAAGTATTTAGTTATGATTAGGAGGAGAAATATAAGATGAAAGCTTGCTGTTTAACTAATTATTGTTACCAATTATGTGTTAGTTTGACCAAGTATAACTGGGAGGAGGGGAAGAATAGCAACCCTTCCTCCCTAATCATTCCTATCTGAATGTAAGCTTCATCCCAGGACTCCCTCCTTTCCTTCTGCTTCATGATAATGATGGGTGAAGCACCCCCTCTGCCTGTCAAAGCATTGGCAAAATACCCACCAACCGTGACAAACAGATGAATGTGTCTAAATCAGGACCTCTTTGGCAGTCTGGTGAAGCGTATGGACTCCTTAGAATAACATTTTCCAAATGCATAAAATACATAGGATTACAAAGAAAACCAATTATGTTGAAATTCTGCTATCAAAACAAGTTCATAGATCCTAAGTTAAGACCCTGTTTTCAGTGGTCTGCCCTTCCAGCTGCGTGGGGAGAAGGTGTCTTATTGTCTTGTTGGAGCTGGAGTGGGGAATTTATAGTGCCTTGCCCTTCCAGATGCTGATAGGATGTCCCTACTCCAAGAGCACATGCTGAGGTTCTCCTCCTCCACAGGTCCTCTGGTCCTATATCCTTGAGCTTCTCATCTACTGCCTGGAGGTTGGAAAGAACCTCCATTCTTCACTCTTAAGCCTTCTTGGTACCAAGGCCATCACCCCTGCCCTTCTTTGAAGATTGAAGACCATCCCCACTTCCAATTACCAGCCTCAGTTCAAATTGGAAGTGTCCAGGGTATTTCAATCCCCCTAGAAAAGGAAACATGTTGTTCTGACTTCATCAGGGCCTAAAGCGTCCCAGTGGAGGAAGACATTCCCCAAAAAAGCCTATAGTGTTGTTGCCGGGAATAAGCTGAAGCAACTGACAAATTTTCAGTGCACAAAACGGCTATATCCCAGGGCTTGGTTTATTGTTTTGTTGATGTCTAGCCTTTAAGAAAGGTTGATAATGTGGATTAAACTTAAAAGTGTATGAGAACCCCATTTTTGAACATCCCTAGCTGGCAAACTATCCTTTTCATGTCACCTTCTCTTTCAGGTATCAAGAAGTACTCCTTCCTTTCTCTCCCTCTCCCTCCCTCTCTGTCTCTGTCTCTGTCTCTCTCCCCCTTTCTCTCTCTCTCTCTCTCTCTCTCTCTCTCTCTCTCTCTCTCTCTCTCTCTCTCTCTCTCTCTCTCTCTCTCTCTCTCTCTCTCTCTCTCTCTCATACACACACACACACACACACACACACACACACACACACCATGGTGACAATTTGGAGTTCTCTAAACTAGGCCAGTCTGGGCAGAGCCCTGCTTGCCACATGCTAGTTGAGGTTTATTTATGTATTTTCCCACTACTAGAATGTAAACTCCCTGAGGGCAGGTCTATGTAATCTCTATCTTTATTTACTCTGAACCTAGCACATTGCCTTTACACATAATAGATGCCTGCTGATCTTTCTCCTTCATTCTTGAAGAGAACCATGACTTCCAGAAGGTGATGTCATGACTTGCAAGTGGATTGGATTTAAGTGAGTGAGGACTGTGCAAAGTCACCAGCCTCACTCTCCTTTCGGGAGCCATCTGGGTCCAGGGGCAAAACACAGATCGGGACAACTGGAGATGATCCTGGACATAGTAGGTGACCTGGGTCTTTTCAAGCTAAGGTCTTTCCTATGTCTCAGTTTGCCTGAGGCAACTTCCATTCAGTAATGAGGCAAAGAATGGCCTCTTTTGCCTTGTCAAAAAAGAAAATCCATCTGGGAGGAAAGACCTTTAGGGTTTCTGGCCAAAACAGAAACCACTGGTATTTACACTCACTCCAAACCATCAGGGCCCAAACAATGACCAAGTGAGGCTTGGGCTGAAACTTATTGTTGTCCAATCAAAGAGAGTATTTAAATAGATTTAATTCCCTTCTGAGTTAGCTGCCCTCTTTGATTGCTTCTGAGCCAATAATTCCTTCCTTCTGCTTTGGCAGACTGAGATTGGATTTGTCTTGTGGTTTGCCTGAGCCTTGACTCACTTCTGCTGAGATTAGTCCTACCATCTCAGTCTGGATGAGATTGAGCCAGACCTCAAAATTCCAGTCCATTACAAAAAAGGGATAGACATCTGTAAGGAAATAACTTTGTAATTATGTTTTAAAATTGTTCTACATTAAAAATGTATTTTTAAATATTCAGTGGGGAAAAAAACTAGGTCCTTTAAGAAGTCTTTGATAAGAAGCTACTTTGACATCTAGAAAAATGGGTAGTCATGAAATAATAACTAGCCTTTATATAGTGCTACACATTACATTATTTGATCCTTACAATAAGCCTATGAATGAATGCTCTCATCATTCCCATTTTACAGATAAGGAAATTCAGGCTAAAGTAGTGACTTTTTCAGGGTCACAAATATAGTAAGATACTGAAGCAAAATTTGAATTCAGGTATTCCTGACTCCAAGCATAGAATTCCCTCCATGACCTTGATAACCTTATTTTTGAGGCCTTAGATAAGAAACAGAAGAAACCTGACATATTCTTTTATTGTGGACCACTCTCCAAACACCATTGGACTAGAAAATAAGGAATCCAGATGATGACTTTACTACTTCTCTCCTTACGGTCCTAGGGGTAATCCTGGAGGTCTTGGGGGAGGGGGTTACTCATACTATTGCTTACAAGAATCCTACGTTATACTGCTCATTAATTATCCAATTGACAATTAGATATTATTAATTAGTTTTTCATTATGGTTATTTACTAATATTGTATAGTACATAAACATCACCCCAAAAAGTTTGAGACTCATTTTTCCCATGATGTACTTGTTGGGGAAGAAGGAAAATGAGCCCAGGAGTGTCCCCAGCCATGGGGGTGGGATTTCAAAGGAGCTCTGAGGAAGTGGGACATTTTTTAAAAAATTATTTTACAAAAAAAATTATTTTACAAGAATATCCATACTTTACATATTGACACAATAGACACTTCCCCAAACCCTCGCCCAATCCACTATAATACATATTCCCAAAAGCATTTAAGCAAAACTACTTAATAACATGATTGTGACTAATAGCAGGACAACCAGGTGGTGCAGTGGATAGAACACTGAATCTGAAGTCAAGAAGACTCACTTCCTAAGTACAAATCTGGCCTCAGAGACTTACTGGCTGTGTGACCCTGAGCAATTCACTTAACACCATTTGCCTCAGTTTCCTCATTTGTAAAGTGAGCTGGAGAAGAAAACGGCAAACCACTCCAGCATCTATGCCAAGAAAACCCCAACTGGGGTCACAAAGAGTCAGGCATGACTAAAAATTGACAGAGCAACGAGACCAAAAGCACACTAACCTATGTTTTTCTTCATTTTTCCTATTCTGGTCTGGGAAAGGTCAGATAAAGGAAAGATAAATAGAATAAAGAAAGTATTTAATGTGGACTGGGGCTGAATCTGAGCCCTGGCCACTTCCAGGGGCCATATGTTCAGGGTCTTTTGCTAATAGACGTATTCTAGCAGCAGTTTTTACTTTATCCCCATGATTCCCAGTCAAGAGGGGAGGGGATGTAGAAGATGACTAGTGACTGAGCCCGGAATTGCTGCTCCCCTCAGGGGGCTATCTAAGGGATGAAGGAGAAAAGCTCTGGCTCATTTTTATCATGTTTAGCATGGAACTTGGGCAAGGGGCAGAGGGTGTGGCCCACTGGAAGCAGCCATCACTCCATTGTAAAAGTTTAAGGTCATATCTAAATAAAATTATTTAGTGAAAGAGAAGCAGCAGCTGGCAGAGAGCTGCTAATAAAAAACTCACAATTATCTGGTGCTCCAAGACTTACACAGAGCTTTCCTCATAATAACCCTGTATGGTAGTTAGTCTAAGAATCATGACCCCCAAGGTCCTTTCTAGTCCCATCCTAAATGGGGCCCACTTTACAGATATGGAAATTGAGAGCCAGGGAGATTGAATGTTTTATCCATGGTCGCGAGAAAGCGATAGAACCAGGTTTTGATTCTAAATCCAATGTTCCATGCCAAGGTTTCATAATTTCAAGTTCATTGACCTCCTAAAGGTCTATGGTAGATTTCAAGGATCTGCAGACTGGGATGGAAGGAAAATCACATCTTTATTTTCACTGCTGTTGTCATTATTGTTCAGTCATGTCTGACTCTGTGACCCCATTTAAGGTTTTCTTGGCAGAGATACTGGAATGGTTTGTCGTTTTCTTCTCTAGGTTATTTTACAGATGAGGAAACTGAGGCAAACAGGGTTAAGTGACTTGTCCAGGGTCACATAGCTAGTCAGAATCTGAGACCAGTTTTTAACTCAGGTCTTCCTGAATTCAAGTCCAGCATTCTTTCCACTGAATCACTTAGCTGCTATTTATTTTCACTACCTTCTAACTAAAATTTAGCATTTCCCTCAATTATGAATGTAATTCATAAACAAACCAACTAATATTATTCTGAGAAGGAATCCATAAGCTTCTCTAGGCTGCCAAAGGAATGTAAAAGCAAAAAAAAAAATTTGACCCTGCTTATGTATGCAACAATACTCAAGGTGCACAAATGTAGGAAGAAGGATCATCATAGACAAACACTGACAGAAATGTTACCTAGGGGCAGGCTGCTGGAGAGAGAAAAGCAAGACTGATAAAAGGAAGGAAAGGCACAACATAAGAAAAATCCTGCAAAATAAAACAAAATGGAAGAAGAGGATCGCATGGTTATTCCAAGATGGCAAACACAACATGTTGGTATGAAATTAACCAAACCCTTTGTCAAAGATTAAAAACAATGTCTGCTATTATCCATGGAGAACCAAGAAGTCTCTATTTTAAAAGGATTACTTAATACTTAGTCTAATAAGGATGATCAATTTAAACTAGGCACTATGATGAGGTCATTCCTCAACTTCTATATACTAAAATTTGGTGCACTGGACAGAGTACAAGGCTAGAGTCAGGAAGACCCGAGTTCAAATCTGATCTCAAATATTTACTAGCTGGATGACCATGAACAAGTCATGGTCTTAACGTCTTTTGCCTCAGTTTCCTCAACTGTAAAAAAGGAATAATAATATTACCTACTTATAAGGGTTGTTGTAAGGGGGAAACGAGATAGTAATTGTAAAGCTCTTAGTACAGTGCCTTGCACATAGTAAATACTGTGTAAATGTTAGCTATTATTACTGTTATTAGTTGTGTCCCTACCCTATCGTAGTGTGTCCTGGACTATAGTAAGTCCATAATGAAGAATAAGAACTTCAGGATGGTATAATTCAGAAGAGTCCTGGATGTGGAAATGGGGGACTAAGTTCAAATCCTGTCTCTGCTTCCTGCCTTGGACAAGTCATTTTATCTCTCTGATAGTCAGTTTCTTCATTTATAAAGTGAGACAGTTTCATTTAGTAGAATCTAAGATCTCTGCTAAATCTGAATCTTATGACACTATAACTATGGAATGTGAGAGCTGGATTGGATTTCAGAGACCATCTAGTTCAATCCATATCTGAAACAAGAATCCCCTCTACAACAGTCCATGTGAACTATTATGCTGACGCTGCTAACATCTCCAGTATCAGGAAAAATCTCTCCTTCCTGAAGTTGCTTGCCCATTGCATTTAAAGACAACTCTAATTGTGAGGAAGTCATTATTTAGATAGAAGCCAAATCTTTCTTCCCCTAACTTCCACCTGTTCCTCTTAGTTCTCCTTAGTCTTCCACATGAAAATCCTTCTTTTGAAGATAGCTCCTATATCCCTAAGATTTTTCTTCTCCTAGATAAACATCCTCCTTTTTGGCTGCTTCCCCCTTCACTCCCCAACCTTCAACAAAATTAAATATCCCGAATGAACTAATGGTACACAAGGACGATTGAAGTTCCTAAGAAACTTATCTTTCTAGCTAAAATGAAAAACCTGTTCATATTACTGACCTAAAACAATAAAACTTTTCATTTTACAGAACTGAAAATTCTGTTTTCCTCTGTTAGAATTCACTGCCTAAAAATAAAATAAAATAAAAAGCAAACAAGCAAACAAAAAAAGAATTCACTGCCTTTAATTTGGTTGTTCCATTTATCCCTGAATGTGTCTGGGTAGATTTGCTCAAGGGTTACTGGAAGTATAAGCAAATGAGAAGAAAAGGGAGATCCATGAGACCTGAGGATTAAAACCTAGAAATGCCGCATTCATTATCTTTGATCTGCTACAGCTTCCAGGCACACAATTGCACAGACTCAGCTGAGTATAAGGACATGGTACATTGCTGCCCAAAAGAACAGTATCTTGGTCTGAAGCCTTGAGTGAGACAGGCACTGGTGGCTTATGCTTTTCCTTCCATGGTGTTTCCCCGAGAAATTCCTCCTTCACCCTAGTGTCCTGAATCTCTCAGTTATCTCCCTGCCTAACTCTCTGGATTTTCTGCAAGTTATGAGTTTGGACGATGCCCTTGTCTTCTAATCATGTTTCTCCTTTCTCCCATCTTGTTAATTGGCACCCCTCTAGGAGACAGAATGAGACAGCTGCCTCCGATGTGGGCTGCTAAAAGTATCACAGGAGACTCAGCAGGGCCACAGAATTAGAGCCACCACAGGGGCAAATAGGGGAGGGAGATATCTTTGTCAGATACAGGAAGGGGCCATAAGACTAGCAAATATTGTACTAAATTTTAAAAGAGTGGAGAGGCAGACCCAACAAACTATAGAATGGCAAATTTGATGCCAGTCTCCAGCAGAAATCTAGAATGGATAGCTCCAAGTGGTTTAAAAAAAAAAGCTGATGAATACTAAGAGCCTGCATAGGCTCAGTGACAACAAGTCGTGTCAGCCTACTCCATTTCATTCTTCATAGGACTATTAGACTGGTAGACACAAAGACTAGTTTGATCTACATAGTGTCTCTGAATTTCAATAAGGCATAGCATTAAGTCTGGGAATGTTATAGGGTCTCTTGAATGAGATTCATGGCCACTCAAAATGGACTGGCTTGGTAATATACATAGGAAAAACCAGGGGGACGAAAAATGCATATGACTCAGATTACAACATGTAGTTAGCTGAACAGTCTACATAATTAATTAGTATACATACATACATGTATGTATATGTGTATCTCTTAGATAATATCAATGAACAATGAGGTGTGTCTACAATGGAACAGGAATATGCAGGTGGTATTGGATTGCGATTGGAAATTTTTGAAGTATTTTTAGTGACCCAAGCTGTTCTCTAACACCAAAGGGCCATGTTTTTAATAATAATATTGCTTCAGTCTTACCATAGGGCTGTGAATCAAGGAAGACTGCTCTCCAAAGAAGTTATATTGTCAGTGACCTAAAGGTAAAAGAAGAAACACATGGTAGATGTACACATGTTGCAAATTTTATTAATGCCTAGGCCAGCCATGTTTTGATTTTTCTTTAGGCTCTACTCTTGACTATCTAGACTTTTTCTATTATGTCCCTGCATGAGGTACCTTCTCCCCCCCTACCCACCTTCCTTTCAGTTTCTTTTTATGCATTATCTTCTTCCATTAAGATGAAAACTCTTTGACATTCACAACTGTCTTTCTTTCTACTTGTATATGTATTCTCTGATCTTATCACAGTACCTGGCACATAGTAAGCACTTAACAAATAAATGCTTGTTGATTTGACTTGACTCTTACTTGAGAAGGGATAATAGATAAATAGATAGATAGGTAGATAGATAGATAGATAGATAGATAGATAGATAGATAGATAGATAGATAGATAGATGATAGGTAGATAGATGGATGGGTAGATGATAGATGGATAGATTGATATAGATATAGATGATGGGATAGAGATGGAGATAGAGATAGAGACAGAGACAGAGACAGAGATAGAGATATGAGTGGAAAAAGAGATCGTGTAATACCTAACAGTCATGTAGCAAGAATGGGGGATGATAGATGCCACCCTGGAGTTGCAGTAAGGTTCATGAAACATAAGAGATCGAGAAAAATTCCCTAGTAGTGTCTTGGGTAGATTATAGGATCATAGACTTAGAACTGGCAAGAAATCTAGAGGCCATTGAATCTGACCCCAGAATTTTAGATAAGTTGAGAAACCTGAAGCCTGGGCAGGTTAAGTGATTTTCTCAGAGTCATATGGCTAGTTCTTATTGCATGGATTTGAACCCAGGTTTTCCTGACTCCAAGTCAAGTTTATCTGCTACAACATGTTCTTCCTCTGTCCACTCCATAACATTGCTTCAAGCTGCCCAAAGGTCCACTATGGAGAATTCATGGAAAGATGGAAGAAAGAATTCCATAGGATTGGAAGGTAAAGATGAATTGTGATTTACACTAGCAGAGGAAACACACATACTATTAAGATAATGGATCCATCAAAACTTATGTCAAAGTGAATTGTGGTGTCATAGAATCAAAGGTTTAGAGTTGGAAGGGCCCTTGCAGATGAGTTGGTCCAACTCTTTCAAAGCTCAGGCCCAGAGAGGATAATTAAAAGGATAATCATACAACTAGTCAGTGGGAAAGCTGGGATATGAATCTGAGCATTCTGACTCCAGTTTTGGTTCCCTTTCCACTATGCTATGCTGTCCTTGTGGACAAGATGGACTAATGTGGCCCAGTTGGATAGAATCAATGCTACATGACACCAGAGTCTATTACAAAGTACTGTAGTGTCTAACCTTGCTCTACCTGTGGGCAAGACCAGATGCAGGATCGGGGGAAACAAAACAGAATATGGAAGATAAGAGGCAAGAAACTGCCAATAGTATCAGAAGGAAGGAAGCACAGAGAGGGAAATGCACAGAAGCGCAAATCAAAGATGTCCGGAGCCAATCAATACCCAGAGAAGCATTAGACCCACAAACATTCAGAGCATGAGGCATCAATGTCTGAGATTGACTTGCACTAAATCAGGGTCAAAGTTTAAAATAGCAGGGGCGGAGCCAAGATGGTGGCGTAGAAGCAGCAAAGCACAACAGCTCCCACACAAACACGCTAAAAAACTCATAAAATGGGACGCTAAACAGATTTTCAAGCTCCAAAACTCTCCACAAGACAGAAGGCACATCTGTTGCTACAGGTAGGCTCTTCACAGCAGTCTGGGACCGACCAAAACCCCGACCAGGTCAAGCCCTGGGGCATCGGGCGGGGAGAGCAGATCGGCTGCACTGGAGGCAGAGTTACCACATCTATCAGGCCAGAAGACAAAAAGGCTAAGAGAAAGGTCAGTGGATTTTGCTAACTGGGGAGGAGAAGAGCGGGTCCGGCCAAACTGCTCCCAGGGCAAGGAGGCAGCGGGAGGCGGCTGTTGTGGTTGGAGGCGGCTGTTGCGGCAGGAACGGCTCTCCGCAGCGGCTTCCACTGGGCTGCTTCAGAGCCCTCGGCCTGCAGATAGCAGGGGGGCTGAAGCAATCCATCAGGGCCAACGGCTCTTGCATTGAGTGGCCTGGATCTGGATCGCGGTCTTGAGTGGTGGTCCTGGGGTGCGCTTTCAGTGAGCTGAAGCTGGGGGGGGGAGCTGCAGCACCCCACTAAGGGCTCCGGCAGCTGAGAGGGCCCCAGCGATTTGGGACA
>JAQQSW010002993.1:0-14801 GCA_028646575.1 Pseudocheirus occidentalis
GTTAATGTATAGCTTCTAGGCATTCTTCAATTGTCTTGGAAGCATTTGGTGTGGGAGTTCTGAGTTCTGGGATCTCTTCCTCCTGTTCCATGCTTTGACCCTTCTTATCCATAAAAAAGGATTCTAGAGTTTTATTGGTGTTTTTATTTTGCTTCCTCTTCCTCATGTTGGCCAGTCAATTAATTGGTTGGGTTTTTTTAGGTCTGTGAAATTCTGCTTCCAAGGGGAAGCTCTGTTCCAAATCGCTGGGGTTTTCCCAACTGCTGGAGCTATTAGGGGGGTGTTGCAAGTCCCCCCAACTTTGGCTTGCTGAAAGTGCACCCCAGGACCACCACCCAAGACCACGATCTGGATCCAGGCCGCTCAATGCAAGAGCACTTGGCCCTGATCTATTGATTCGGGCCCCCCTGTGGAGTCCGCAGGCCAGGGGCTCTGAAGCAGCCTCGTGGGCACTGCCATGGTTCCAGCAGTTCCCTTCCCCCACTACTTCCTTGCCCCAGGGGCAGATTGGCCTAACTGCATTACTACTCCCAAATTAATTTTCAAAGTTTCACTTTCACTAATCGGACTCTGAGGATTTGAAGATCCCTTAGGCAGGTGCTTTAGATTTTCTTTGAAAGCTGCGGCTTGGGAGACTCATCTCCTCCAGGCCGCCCTGGGCCTAGCGTGGTCACTGCTCTGGTTTTGGGCTGGCTGGGTCTCTGCTTCGCTGCTGTGCGAGCTGCCCCTCTCTCCTCCGTTCCTCAGGGCCTTGGCAGATGTAGATATGCTGGAGGCTGTAGAAACTCTGAAGATTGGCTCCCGTGCCCACTCAGCTCAGCTCAGCCAGGCTACTTCCCACCGCCCCAGGCCTGGCTGGGGTCTTGGCTTCAGGCTGTTCCAGCCTCCGTTCCTGGCTGCCACGATGAGCCCCTGCTGCTGAGCTACCTTCAGTGAGAGATGTGTTCTCTGTATTTTTGTGTGAGTCTGAGAGTCCTAGGCTTTATCTGGGCTTATATTTTATGGGTGTTTGGCGTGGAAGCTGTGGGACATTGCTGCTTCTACTCCGCCATTTTGGCTCCACCCTCTGTCTTTGACTCTTCATGACTCTGATTGGGATTTTTTGACAGAGACACTGAAGTGGTTTTCCATTTATTTCTTCAGCTTATTTTACAGATGAGGACACTAAGAGAAGGACGGCTAAGTGACTTGTCTAGGGTAACACAACTAATACGTGTCTGATGTTGGATTTGAATTCAAAAATATGAGTCTGATTCCAGGCTCAGCTATTTGTCCATTGCACCAACTAGCTACCCCTATCCTTCTTCCCATCATTAACCCAACCCCAACCACCACCGGGACTGGTGCAATATGATGGAAAGGAATGACTATGGAATCAAGGAACCTGTGTTCAAATTATATCTGTCACTTCAATGGTCTCAATTATCCTTATGTAAAATGGTTTTGGATATATATGTATGTCTATACAAACATACATATATACATGTGTATCTGTACATGTATGTTTATAGTAAATGTATAAGTATGTGTATGTGTATCTGTAGATGTAGATGTAGATGTAATGTACATATGTGTGCATGTTTATAACTCTAAATCTAGGCTCTTATTGTCAAAACCTCCCCCAAGGGGAAGATATTTATAATCTCTCTCATTAACTTTTTCTCTCTCTCTTTTTCTCTCTTTCCATCCCTGTATCTATCTGGGTAGATAAATATCTCGGTAGATATCTACATGTTTCTAGATCTCTATACATACATACATATATACAAATATTCCTGAATCTCCATATTTATCTAGAGGCAGCTAGATGGTTCAGTGGATAGAGTATTGGGCCTGGAATCAAGAAAAGCTTACTTCACCTATGGCCTCAGACACATAATATTTGTGTGAACCTGAACAAATCACTTAACCTGTGTATGCTTTGGAAACAGCTATGTGACTCAGTGGATACTGGACCTGGAGTCAAGTCTAGTTCTCAGACATTCACTAACTGTGTGACCCTAGGTGAATCACTTAACCTCTATTTGCCTTAATCCACTGGAGAAGGAAATGGCAAACCACTCCAGTGATTTGTTCAAGAAAACTCCATACAGGGCCATGAAGAATCAGATAGATGGAAAAACATATTATCTACGTATACGTACATGTGTACATATGTAAATACATGTGCATATGTATAGACACATAATACATATTATTTATGTTCACATATAGATAGACACCTATACATACTTACATATGTCTGCATGTTTGGTTGTGTGTATATACAGAAACTTTTCATGGACACTAAATTCCTGATTTCCCAGAGAAAGTACAAAACTCTTCTATTAGCTGTACTTTGTTGTACTCTGTTTCTGTGTCTGAGTCAATGTGATCAGGAGGGGGAGGAAAGCAAGCTTGATAAGTAACTTAATAGGCTATTATAGCCAGCAACTGTTTTCAACTAGCAGCTGCATGAGTCACCCAGTCCACGTGAATGCCAGTTAGTCCTCTGGGAATAGCTAATCTATGACTCATAGGGTGGAGCCTACATGCAGAAGAACTTCCCTAAACCAAGCATACTCAGTGATGTCAGGCTCTCAAATTACAGTCAATGGGTCAGCAACATTCAAACAAATGCTGTGTGTTCTCTCTGTTTCTGTCAGAGATTCCAGTGGCATAGCCAAGTCCATCTATATGCCATGGAAAGAGCCAGTGATAATAGAAAACTGAAGAAGCCCAGCTTAGATATGGTTCTCAGTTTAAATAGGTTTCCCTATCAATATCCTATTTGTTTCTTTGGGTATTCTGATTGTCACCTCTGTGGGCAACATGTCACCTGCTGTTTTCAATTTTAGCGTTGATTTGTCAATGCCTGTGTTCTAGGAATGTGTTTGCTGACTATATCTATATTTATTCATAATTACTTCTCCATCTGCTTTTGTGTTTTTCCATAAGCAAATATCAGTGTCTTGTGGAGTAATATATTATAACCTGGGAGAGATGTGGACTGAGAAGAAAAGACCTATTATATCAAATGCAGAGTTAAAAGTTATTAAAATTTTGTTATTACAGTGGAAGAAATAAGGCTGTTCATGGCAAGAAAAGAATGATACCGAATGTGTATATTTTATATTAACACTAACACCATCAACACCATCATATTGTTCTCATCTTTTTAATTTTTGGGGGGTGGGCAGGGTAGGGGTTACAGATAGAAAGTATGTTCCCAGAAGTTCCAATTCTTTTTCTTGTTCTTTGATTTTTATTTTTCTGCATATAAGCACACAAATGGAACCAATCACTTCTTTAGGGATTCAAATAAAATCATTAGAATATAAGCTATTCCTTGTAGGCACACTAAAAGCAACCTCACTATGACCTCAACTGACCTACAACCTCATTTTATTCCCACATGATTTTGACAGCCCTTCTCTCCCTTCCCTTGTAGGTCTCTATATTATGAAAGGTTTTCTGGTGGAATATGAACATTTAGGACGGCAAAATCTTTTAAAATATGTTAAGTAAATACAATTTAAAACAAAGTGACCCTGAGCAAATAGTCTCTGATAATGGTCTATTTTCCTTTAATTGGTTTACTTCTGTAAGATATTGAGATTTTGTTGTAGCATTAGGATTTGTGAACTACCAGTCCCTGAGGAATAGGGAGCTTCTGATTTATAATTCTAATTCCAAGGTCGTGTCTTGCTGGATATTTGGTAGGTGCTAATTTTAGAGTCTGCAATAATAATTTGTAGAAAAAAAAGCTGTTTTCCTCGAATCCTCTACATTAATCACTAAGTTTGAGTTCCTTAAGAGTAACACTTCTTTAAGTTTTTCTGGGTATGACCAGATCCTGATTTGCCCTAATGAAGTCTCCATTTCTAAATACAAGTCTATATGACTCTGACATCATAAAGAAGTTACCCTTGGGAAGCCTTTTGGTTCTGCTCTTTGATCATTGTCATTTTATAAGCTACATAAACCGTTTTGTTTACTTTGACAATTCTAATAATGCATATCTATTGGCATTTCTCACTGTTGTTTGATGCATTGATGTCTGCTCAAAAATATACATTTTTAAAAATAATTTTGACCTGTTTCTTAACTACTCTTAAAAATATACTAATTTTCTTCCTCTTTTTTTGTAGAGGAAGTATCAGTCTTTATAAAGCAACTTTAGACTTATAGGCCATGTTTGTTTTTCTTGTTGTTGTTTGTTTTGTTGTTGCATATTTCAAATGATATTTTTATGTTCTTCATTATGGTTTTAAAAGTATGATTACAATTGTTTAGGTGCTAATTCCTCCAAAAGTATTCTTCCAATTCAAATTTAATATCAGGAAGCCACTTAATCTTAATACCTTAATATACAGCCTTTTCTTTGATATATTTTGTGTCCTTCCTGGAAGAGACTGAAGTATTTTTAAGTATCACTTTCATCTATTAATTCTATGTGACATCTGCATTCAAGATTGAGATCTTCAGACTCTCATATCCATTAAGAATTTTAGATTTACTGAGTCTAAATGACATTTTAATATCTTTGGAGAAAGATTCCACAAAATAAAGGGCAAATTTGATATGCTTTGTTTGTTTTTCTGTGGGGTTTAGGTTGATTCCATCAATATGCAGAAAGTGATTAATATGATGTCTTTGTTATACCTCTTCTTGGAAGTCATATTTATTTTTTAAGGGAAAGATGATAATGAGTGTTAGACTTGTCAGAATCATAATAATCTTAAATATTCTCCCTGAAAAATGCCATGTTTTATATCAGTTGTTCTTGACCTTAGTGCATTGCTGAAGGGTTTTAAATAGATGGTAATTTACCATGTGGACGACAAATATTCTAACTTCCTCATTATACTTTATTTTCTTATATATTTCTGCAGCCCATGAATAAGCTAGGACTTTGTAACTCAGGCAAAGACATTGTGATAATCCATAAATGTAATATAAACGTTTTGGTGCCTTCAGGCAATTTGTTTAGTATTTACTACATAAATAATAAGTTTTTCTCAGTATTTGTGAGTCTTTTGGTATACTTCGCTGTAGTCATTGCTCCTGTCATTCCATATATATATATGGAATTTTCTAATATACATATATATCTAATATATTTCTAATATATAATATATCTAATATATATCTAATATTTCTAATATACATATATATCCATATATATGGAATTTTCTATATATACATATATATTCCTTTTAGAAATGTATTTTTAAGTGATACAAACTTTGAAAGCTTTTTACAGTATAAAATACATAAATATATATTTGTCCTATATGTGGAGGGAGTCAGTTATTCTTACCTTTGTTAAACTTAAGTTAATGCCCTTGTTAAGAAAGTTGGGATCAGGTTAATATCAGAAGACAGTAGTTTGCTCATAATTTAATTGATATTCTGAAACATTTGTATGAATATTTGTGATTCTTATTTATCCCCACTATTTTTTTTTAGTTTTGCAAAGAAGGTGGAGATTCGGTGACTTCCTTTGATGTAATTATTCTTTATATAAGCAACGTCCATACTTTCTATCTTTTGGTTGATTCAGTTTGGGCTCTCATTGTTGTGAACTTCTTATGATATACAGGCAAGACATTTCCACATCCTCCTCATCATGGATTTCTTTGTTTCTCACATCTGTGTAGTGAAGTTTTTGATTGAGTATGAATGGTGTACTTTCTTTTTGGTTCTACTTTGATTACTGGAAAAAGTGATCAGTTGCTCTAAGGAAAGTTCATTTTTCATTGCAAAGACTAGGGACAGACTGAAATTGGTTTGTCCCAAAAGAGGTCTTGGAAAATTTCTTGGTTTGAGTTAACACCCTCTGTTGCTCCTGCCTCTTACTCATCAGATTTTTGCTTTCAATATCTGAATAAGAGATTATAGAATTTCTCATATTCTTGTTTTCTAGCTTATTTTATTTGGTTAATAGCTTGCTAAAGTTTTCTAACAAATATATCAACCACATAATAACATTGTATTCAATTGTATTCAATTGCTTTTCTATAGATTGTTAATATCTCTCTCAAGTCACTTTTACTGTGCTAATGATTATTCCCTGTCATTAAGAGCTCTTATTATACATACATTTTCTTCTATGGTTCATTCCTTGGAAATGGCTGCCATGTATACTATGGTGGCAATTCCTGAATTACTTTACATTTTTATGAAATACTGTAGCATAATGTATTTTTTCATATTTATAACATCCTGCCTATTTCTTTGAATTGTGATTTTGGTAGAGTCTATATGCTAGCTCCACTCTAATCATTGAACTCAGGAAGCACTTTTCAGAATTCTAGTCTAAGTATGTCCATCTCCATTTCATTTTTAAAATTATTTTTATGTTGAATTTCCCAGGTTCTTCAAAAAGCTATTTTCAGGTTTTAACAGCACCACAATTTCATCTTTGATTTTATTTAATCTAGGGTTAAGATTGAAGTTATTCTCATGCTTTTTAAAGCATTGTAATCTATCATGATTTGAAAGTGAGGGCATCAATCTTAAAAGCAACATTAAGGTTTTTAAAAAGTCACAAAGCTTCCTTTAAAAAGTAAAACTTGTTTTAAATTTTATATTATAGTACTGAAATAATGAAACTCTTCATTTTTAGGATTATATATTTCAGAAGTATTTAGGGGTTTTTCTCCTTTAGTAGTCAGCCCAATCTGCAATGAAGAATTTTAGCCTTCAGAAATATGCATATAGATAGATAGATAGATAGATAGATAGATAGATAGATAGATATAGATGTATATGTATATGTATATATGAATTTTTTTCAACTAGAACATAAAGGAGTGCCACTCAGCCAGTATGATAGCACTTTCTGAAAGATGAATCTCCATAGTCATGTTTGAGTAGAGAAAGCACTGTAGAAATCCTCATCATCACCAGCAATCACTTTGGACAAACTGTTACCAATGAGCAGACAGACCTAAGAGCATTAAGAAAGAAGCACTCCCAAGATCACCATTCCAGCTTCCAGACCAGTGCCGAAAG
This sequence comes from Pseudocheirus occidentalis, assembly GCA_028646575.1. NCBI lineage: Eukaryota > Metazoa > Chordata > Mammalia > Diprotodontia > Pseudocheiridae > Pseudocheirus > Pseudocheirus occidentalis. The sequence goes on from JAQQSW010002993.1 coordinate 7,000, forward strand.
TCATCATCCAGAGAAGTAACTCTTGTGGAAAAGAGACCAACCATCCACACCAAATGTCAAACCTCCATAGCCAGGAAAGACAAGCCAGCCTAGCTGAAGAAGCAAGGTACTCTGAGGGATAGAGCATGTGTTAGACAAGTCACACCAATATCGCCACTTTAACTACCATCTTCCCTCAGACCCTAATGGCTATAACGCAGGGTTCCATGAGTCTTTGGATTACAAATGCTTCTAGATCAGTGATTTTTAAATATCATCTTGAGAAGTAACCACTGTGAAGATGCAACCAGGCAACTGTGCCTACAGGGCCTATAGCCATATCTATTGAAGACTCAAAAATAAAATTCTTACCACTAAAGCCTTTGTCACTGTCCAGTGATTCATCATCAGAAACCGACATCATTTTATCTGTGTAAATGACATTAATGAAGAGGCATTACCATCTGCTTTAGCATTGTACCCTTGAGAGTAAAGAACTTTTTATCTGACTTGGAACTGCTACTCTGTGTGTGTGTGTGTGTCCTTTATTATAATGTCAACTTCTTGAGATCAGGAGCTGTCTTAATTTTCTCTTTGTATTCCCAGCCCTTAGCACAGTGCTTTCCACATAGTACATGCTTCACAAATACTTCATTCTTTCACTCATTTCACTATCTTCCATGCCATGCTTACTTATCCTCATAACTTTTTTTTTAACTTTTATTGTCCTCATGGCCATTTTCCCCCATTTGCTATGAAAACTCTTTCTTGAGTCCATGCTCTCTCCTTCTTCTGGGTATCATTTCCACCCAGGAGATTTGATTCCCTTTCTCCTTGGGCAGAATGAGTGACCTCTCTAATCATCAAATCCCTACAGATTATTCTGTTGTATATATAGAAAATTATAAAGTCTTCTACCTTTGTAAGCCTCTCTTCCCCCATAGGACAATTCATAAGTGGCATTCTCTCCTACTGTCTTTCCCTCTTTTTCAATTCCTCCCTTTTCTTCCTCCTCCATATTCCTATGGTACCCATTCTCCTGAGAAACTGTAGAAGTTATGGTCATTGTTAACCTTTGTTTCCTTTCTATCTTCTTCACCCTTTCCTTCAACCACAAAAAACCATTAGTTTTAGTTTTGGGATGGTAGAGTTTATTCCCTGATATTTCTGGACCCATTTTCTTCTGTCACTTTATTTACCTTCTGCATTCACATTACTTGTATACTTTTAGAGAGAAAAAACTTTTTTTCCTAAACTTTTCTAGGTATTGTAATACCCTCATGTTACATGGAATTCCTGTTGTATCAGAAGTAAGAGAAGTCAGAGAAAGTATAATAAATTATGAGTAGGGAATGGAATTCTATACTTTTAAATCTTAGAGGTTTAACAATTCTGAAATATTTTTAAAAGTTTGAAACAAATAGCTTTGTTTAAAGACAATGAAGATACTGGCAGAAAAGACTGGCAGAGAAAATATGACATACCAGGGGTTAGATATATCAGAAGTCCATTATTCCCAGAAGGGATTTACACACTTGAGAGACAGATAAATTCCACAGATACAAGGTACCTTTTTTAAGGAGTCTGGGTCATTAATGTGCAATGAAAAGAAGTAGTTACAAAAAACTGAGATAGCTTGACCTTTGCATTTCTTAAATCTGTCCCTCCTCACCTTATTTTAGTCATTAGAGGAATTCAAGATGGCTTGGATCAGCTGTATCTCCTATGAGCATTCTTGAACACCTTTGACTATCCATAAAGAGAATGACTAACCATTTTCCATGATCTTAGCCATAGTACCCGTATCTGGCTAGCCTTGACTGGGGTTCAATTATTCCATTGTTAGTTCAATTTCTTTGAAGTTGGAAGCATCATTTAGAGTACATGTGTATATAAATTCATTTGCATGGATAACCCTGATGAAGCCAGTGTATTTGCAAGTCAAAAGCTGGGAGTGTGAAGAAGGAAAAATACCCCCACCCTTTCTCCTCCCTCTTTGCAGTTGTTCAGCATTCAGTGATGCTCAAAGCAGTCTTCTGAAATTCCAAATAAGCAACATGCAACTGGAATGACTTTCTTTAGAAACATCCCTGGATAATAGCTGTGCTTTTCATGCCTTACAATGAAGTGCTGTCTTAGTAGGAAAATCAATACAAAATGCCAGAGCTAGTTTTCCCTGTCTTTGCCTAAATCATCTTTGCCAAAACATGAGAACAGATGTAGCAGATTACAGTAAGGATAGAGACCTACAAATATTTTCACGTCCTTTTTTCAGCCTTCTTAGTTAAATTTTCCACTTGCCAAAACATCAAAAATCCAGTAACATCGATGCCAAACACCACAGACAAGAAGAGGTAGAAGAGTGCTGTTTTCTCCTCCTTTTCCAGAAAAAGAAACTGAGGCCTAAAAAGCTTTAGTGATTTGCCCCAGGTTACATAGTTAGTAGGCATTAAAGATGGGATTCAAGCCTAGTATCTCCCATGACTAACATTCTTCCCCTACTAATTATTTTCTTCAAATTACTTCAACATTTATTTATAATCTGTACCCTATGGCATCATGCTACTGTGGAAAAAATAAAAAAGCATTGGCTCTGTAGTGAGAGGACTTGGATTCAAATACCAAATCTAGCACTTCCAAACTCATTTTCCCTATCTGCACACTGTATGGTTTAAATAAGATGACCTTTTTTTGTTTCCTTCCAGCTGTAAATTCATGATTGCCATTGCCCTATAGCCTCTGCAATAGAGATTTCTTTTAAGTCTATGCCTATAATTCAATTGTTATAATTTTTTTTTGCTAATACCATGACTATCATATACAATTAAAACCCTTTTAACTTTAAGTACTTTCCAATTCATGATGTCTGAGCTTCACACATTGATTTCAAACAGCCATATGTATGCTTTTTTTCCTCTAGGACTATGGAGAAAATGAAAATATCCGTAGCTAATGACTGATTTCTTATAAATTCAATTTTTTCTTGTTTCATTTTATTCTCCCTTCATTTATATCACCTCTCACTTTTTTGTGTGTTTTATCTTCCAGGATTCCCCCCTCCCCCTTGGTACTTTTGTACATGGATAGGCAACACCATTTCTATATTCCCCAAGAAGCTGTGTCCTTCCAAATCTTATCATAAAGATTCCAAATGCCATTCCTGTACAACTGTAAAATTCTCCCTGTAATAGTAACTTGACTAACTTTATTTTTGATTTTGTGTTATCTGAATTAAATGGATCCTAAATTGTTTATTAAATGGTAATCATGAAGTACAGATATATCTCCTGTGGGTATAGATTTTTCTATGGGCAAGTAACATTTCTTCTCTTGAAACTAACTTTATATTTGCTTTAATCAGCAGATCTCCATTGAACACCTTTGGAAATTCTCAAAATTTTGGCTTTCCTAATTCACTTGGGAGAGTTTTTTATATCATTGAAGATTTTCATTTAGAGGGGGAATTCAAAAAGGCTTCCTATGCTGATAGAAGGGGGAAATATAGTAAGCATAACTGGATTTGAGTAATCCTTTATAAAAAGTCTCTCAAGGTCTCTTTAATACAAATGAAAAAAGTACTATATATATATGTGGGTATACACATACATATATGTATATGTATATATGTGTGTGTGTGTGTATATATAGATATATGTTGCCATTTGTAGTCATTTTATCATTTGAGTTTGCTTAATTGTTTCTTTCTTACAAAGGAGAGTGTGGTGGTGTTGGAGTGTGTACCCCAAAATAACTGACATTACAAAAAAATGAAAAGCATCAATACATTTACGTTTTAAAAGGTAAAATGAATGTTAACCCCTAAGATATGTTTCTTATGACACGTTTCAAGGCTTTATCTTTGGACCTGATTGATCAAGATTTTTAATCAGTAAACTTGAAGAGGCAATAGATCACATCCTTATTGATATCCAGACAATACAAAAGTGGGAGGCATAGCTAATGCATTTGAGAGGAGAAAACAAGATCCCAGAGACCTTGAAAAGTTGAAATGATGGGCGAAATAGAAGAAGCTCAAATTTAATGAGGATCAATGCAACCATCTAGTCACTTCAGCTCACTGTGCCTCAGTTTCCTTATCTGTAAAATGAGTGATGTGTAAATGTGTGTATATATGTGTGTGTGTTCACGTATGTGTGTGCTTATGTGTGCTGAATAGCTTCTAAAGTCCCTTCGAACTCCAAATGCTTGGTCCTTTTTTCTAAAGTCTCTTCCTGAACTCCCTCCCTCCCCCACAGCTGAGTATTCCTTCTCTTATAGCCCCAGGTGGCTTTCCTGTTGGCAGATGTTAAAAGCTCAGTTGTTTCTTTTCCCGCTTTCATTTTGTGCCCTTGAAGCTGGCTCAGCTGGGCCTGTCTGTCTTCCATTTAATAGGCTATGTTCTTGGTCAGTTTGGGCAGAGACAAGCTTTTTCACCAAAGAGGTTACATACAATCCACATGAGGGACTGCTGTGTCCTTGTCCTCTATACCTCAAGCACTTTTCCTGAGAGTGAATTATGTTCAGATGATTTCTTGAGCCCCACTTCCAGCATGCCTTTGGGGGTCTCACATGCCAGATAGCTTCCTTTGTCCTTAAATGAAAAGCATGCGGCAGGTGGTTAACCTCATTCCCTCCTTGTCACAGTTCTATTCCACACTTATATTCTCAAGCCCAAACCCCAAACCTGTCTACCACTTTTATAGAAACTATTAATATATAAAAATATCACAAGTTTTTTTCTGTTCTCTCAAAGAAACTTCATAAGTTTTATCACCTTTTTCCTGTCTCTTCTTTCTATAGTTCTTTTAGAAACAAGAAAAAGTAAATAAGTCTGCAAGAACTATTCCCCCTTCTTTTTTTCTATTTTCAATTTCGTTTTGCCCTTCATCCTGACCCAATTCTTCAGCTTTGCCATTTTTTCACATTTATTTCAAGTTTCTGTTCAGTCTTGGCTGAGCATTTTCTCGACTTTAATACTCTGCCTCAGTCACAGTCTAAACTGAAACTTCCCTCAGGCCTATGGCTTCCTCACTCTGGACTATCCATCATTCCCTTGAGTTTTCATAACTTAAAATATCTCTTTGCCATGACAGCCTCCCTTTTTTTCCACTGGCAAGTCCTTCTTGGTACCTCTGTTTTGGGGATGTGTCCTACTGGCCAAACTTCATTCCCCTCCCAGCTGTGCTTCTGCCTTTCTGGGCTTCACCAGTATTCATTCCCCCTTTCTGTACTGAATTCTCCCAATATAGGCCAAGGACTATCTTTGCTGTTTTTGTTACTTGTATTAGTTTTTGTCCTCAAGCACATTGTAAGTACTTAATGACTGTTCCTTCACTGGAGCCAGGATCCAAGAATAATTCCAGATTCAATCTATATAAACTATCATAGCTCTCCTCTTACAGCTTTTCCTCCTCCAAAAGTTTTGACATGGCTAGTGTTCCTACAGTGTTTATTTATCACCATCCTCTTCCTTCTTCAGATCTTTTCGCTAAGACTTTTGCAAATAGTCTTGAACTAGAGGCTGTCTTTCTCTTCACCCTCTATTGCTTTTTCCTAGTGTACTCTGCTTATTCACAGGTGAGATGCTTTGAACTACATAGGACCATAAAGAAGGAATTTATTCCATAGCACAATTCTTCCACAACCCACCAAAGCAAACAGCAATGGGCATTCGTTGATATCCTAATTCAATGTTCTATAAACGCGCTTTACTGGAGATTTCATTCCCTTTACCTTTTTCTTTATTTCTTCATCCCTCAGACTTCTGAAGCTACGATTTTGATTTCCAATCTTCAAATATTTTTAATATTTTGAAGTGAATTCTGTCTTTTTGTACAGGAATAGGGGTGGAGGTGGTAGGAATTCCTGGGTAACAGACACCAGAGAGTTCCAAGGCTCCACTTATCTGAAGTCTAGGTTAGGTCTCACAAATAGTCACTAATAGCCATATTTATTACAAAGGTTTGATTTTTTCTTTATTTTCCTTCTTAGTAGGGGATAATAGCTAAAGGACAAAGAAAATAAATCCTCCATAAAAAAAAATTCTAGCCACTTTTAGGGTAAGAGGTTGAAGGTATAGCCATGCAGTGAGAACATTCTAATCAAATCTGCAAAATCACAGATTTTGATACATGATAATAATCTTTCCCAAGGAACTAGAAAAGCCAGGGTTAGCAAAGATCAGATCACCTGTGAAGCACAAACTCTCAGTTTTAGTTGATTTGAGGCCTGGTTCATGGTTTTTGCTGATGATGGGAGGGGTAATAGCTGCCTTCAGCTGGATCATTTCTTGAGGAGACCCATTTCAGTTTTCCTTTCCTTGAATCTTTGCTTCACCTTGGCTGTTAAAGTGACTATTGGTGTTTTGTGTTTTGTTTTGTTTTGTTTTGTTTTTTACTCTCACAGATTAAGGAAGAGGGTCCCAGAGTCTTGTTCCTCTAGAATATGAACACCATGTATACAGAGAATATGACTTTTAGTTAGTCAATGTGATTTTTTTCTACTATGTGCCAAACAGATTATTAAGCTCTGCGGATACAAGTAAAGCAAAAAAAAGGAGCTCTTGTTCTGATGGAGGAGACAACATACAAATAAATATTCACATACAAGATTTCCACCAGCTAAATTTGAGGTAAGAAGACATTAGCAGCAGAGACATGGAGAGGTCTCTTTCTTTTGATTTGAACTAATTCCAGAACAAAACCTGAGGAGCCTGAGACTAAGTAGAAAATACCAGGCACAGGAGCCAGCCAATTCAAAGGCATGGAGTCTGGAGTTGGAATGTCCTATGCAAAGAACCCCAATAAGGCCACTGTGACTGTATTATTGAGTAAAAAGTGAAGAGTAAATTTAAGAACACTGGGAAGCTACCTTCCCAGGGGCCTTTCTCCTGGGAATGCTAATGTAATGCTTCCTGGGTTTATATTTGTGGTGTTAAATAACAATTGTATCTTAGTCCTAGGAAGAAGCTAGGTAGGGAAATACCGTATCCTTATCGTTTATGTTCCGTAAATTATTTATAGATTTTTCTCATCTCAAATTTTTATCTTCCTTTTTCTTTCTCTTGGCTCCTTTCTTAGTACCTCATCTTATCTCTAGATTCCCTCTACTTCTAATCCTGAATCAAGCACATTGTCTTTCTTGCAAAATAACAATCTCCTTCTTGCTGTTTTCTTGGTTTTTGTTACAATTTATTCATTTTTACATTTATTACATTTTAAGTTCCAAGATGTCTGACTTTCTCTCTTCCCGACCTAAAGTTCACCATTTGACCCATACATATGTACATATGTGTATATGTGTATGTGTGTATACATATATATATATATATATATATATAATCTGTCTATATGTAAAACCATACTATGCATACTTCTATTTATTAGTTCCTTCTCTGTAGGTGACTATCAGAATAGATCCTTTATCAATGGTTTGAATATTTGTAAAACTCAGAAAAGTTTGGTTCAGATAGTCTTTAAATAACATTTGAATTACTCTAATTGTCTTGATTCTGCTCATTTCACTCTTTATTATTTCATGTGAGTATTTCTGCTGTTTTCTTAATCAACCTTAGTCCTATTTTCTTCATTTTTTTCTCTACCCTACGCAAAATTCATCTTTTTGATCCTTTATCTTATTTCTCCCTGAATTTTTCCTCCTATCTTTTCCCTCTCCAAATTCTAGGGGGTCTTAATTTATTACCAGATTTCAGGGTTTTTTTGCATCTTCTCTTCCATTCTGGGCTTTTTAACCTTGTCCAATTGTCTCTCTCTTGGGAGTTTATTGTTTAATTTTTCTTTTAAATTCAAAATTGTGACTGTCAG
>JAQQSW010002994.1:0-14801 GCA_028646575.1 Pseudocheirus occidentalis
CTATAATTCTCAAATAGTAGGCCACTTTCATCTCAATAGGCCATGTAGAAGAAGACAGAGACTTCCCAAGTGACTAAGAAATCTGTGAGTTAAAAGAATTTTCTGCAATTATGTGCTGGGAATATTAAGACTTAATTAATGTATTAGAGATTCCGATAATAAAATGCACAGTGTTGTCTGAGGACAAATGGAAATCGTTAAAGCATGGGTAAAATTTATGGTTAAATAAATCAACGAAATTGTCAAATTCATGAGGGAAATCTATCCATGCGCATATCTATATGGGCCTATCAATGGAGCTTCCTTGCCTAGAACCAATCCTGGCCTGTCGTGGGTTCCATGGATAAAGAAAGCATTGCCCCTAATGAATTTTGAGTATTGCAACCCACTTAAATAATAGATGGGACATCCTCCTAGTGGGCTGTCTGCCTGCAAAGTGACCTGAGGTACAGGAATCTCTGATTACGCCAGCCGGGGCTGTACAGCTGCACATATGCTCCAGGCATATCGGACTAGACAGGGTGAGGGATGGTGGGTGGGGGTGGAGGGCAGCAGCTGCTTTAGAACATATGAAAAAAACAAGAGTCAAGAGGAGGAGGGGTAAAGAAAAAAAGGATTCTCTCCTTTCCCCCCAACCCCCAACCCACCTTCTGAATATATTTAATGTGTTAAACACACTCTGGAAAATTTCTGAGGGTTTCAAAAAGCAGGATGCATTGTGAATCTCACAGGGAGTGTTCCAATCTCTGAATACTGTATTCCATGTTTTGGATGGCATCTGCTACAGGGAGGAAGTTATGAATAATTAAGCCAGCCTGCACGTTAGAGCCATGGATGATGGCGGCCCTGCTTGTGTGCCGGCCTCCCTGGCATGGCCGAATCCATTTAGAAAACTCGGCTCCTTTCTTTCCCTTTAAATTTGTTTTGCAATCACTTAACTACTTAAAGGGAGGGGTGGTAGTGAGGGGAAATCTTCCTTGAGTTTTAATTAAAGTATTTAAAATCATTTCCATCGAAGTCATATGTGCTTGAGGTCTGTCAAAATTGATGCTTTAATAACATGTCACCTCTTTCTCTATTGCCCTGAAATCTGTTAAAATTACCACTAATCTAATTGGGAACAAAGTTGTCAGAAAGAATGCCGCTCTGACAGTTTGTCTTTCTGCAAACTGCCGACAGATTGCAAGCCACGCATGTGTTGAGCAGATGGGTAAGTTAAAAGGAACACACAAAAAAAAGCAATTTATTAAATCACCTGGAGCCAGAAGCTCCATTCCCAAAATAGTGAGAATGAAATATAACAGGGGCTCCGAGTCCTGGCACCGGAATATACCAGAAGGTACCGGTTACAAAACAAAACAAACATTTGGAGAAGGCTCAGCTGTGTTACAGAATAATGAGGAGTTATTTAACCCCATCTAGATTACCAGCCGAAATTAATTTAGGGGGCCGCAGCTTTGGGGGAAAATGGTTTGGAAGGCAGCAGGTTTAACCCTTCGGTACCAACCCCTTTGTCACTGGAAGGGTGGCAAGTCTCCTTGTCTCTCTCTCTCTCTGTGTTTCTCTGTCTCTGTCTCTGTCTCTCTGTGTCTCTGTGTGTGTCTCTCTCTCTCTGTCTCTCTCTCTCTCTCTCTCTCTCACACACACACAGACACACACACACACACACACACACACACACACACACACACACACTTTCCATAAGCTGAGCCAGGTTACTAAATGAGGGATAGATGTGGGGGACTGGCTGCCTCTCCTACAGATGCTTCCCACATAATTGCTTTGCTGTCTTCCAGGGATGGAGGGGCTGAGCATGAGCAGGGAAAGGACCCCAGTGGGGTAGGTGAGAGGCAGTGCCAACAGAGTTGGTGGGGCTACTTTAATAATGCCCCAGCATAGCAGCAGATTAGATGTTATCTGAAGGGGTCATTGATTACAGGGAAGGAGCTGATGTGGGAAACTTGAGGTCCCTCCAAATTCAGGGGCATTTGGTCATTTTTAAAAAACTAATATCCATCCAATCTAGGCAATCTGGGGTCTGAATATAGCAGGGTAGAATCAAATAGATTTTTAAAGGGACAGTGCATTTGAGAGAAATATCCACAAATCTCTAAACACCCCACCCCACCACCCCCACACACACACCCACAATCAGAAGCCTGGAAAGCTGACCTGTCTGGTACTACTGGAAGGGGGCGATATGAGACTGTGTTTCACAGAACAAGAAGTAGGAAAATTTTCTACTGGAAAGTTTTGTGGTTGCAATAGGGAAGCAAAGCCCTTGGGAAAATTCCTAAGTCCCAGAGAGAGGAAGGCAGCCTTTGAAACATTCCTGAAGCACCCTCTACCCCTGAGAATTCCAAAGACCTTTAGAGAATTCCTAAGAGCATTCAAAAACCCTTCAGGGAATTCCAAAGCTCCTAAGAAAATTCTAAAGCTTTTGATTATTCCAAAGACCAGGAGAGAATTCTTAAGTCTATTCCAAAGGCCTTAAAAGAATTTGAAGGGAGCAAAGACAGTTCCAATAGTATTTGGCTACATGTGTCTCTTAATTCTGGCTATTTTCTGATAGTGGCATATCAAAGATGTCTTTGTTAGTTTGAACACCACAGGCCCAAGTTGTGCTTGCTTCCACTCCAGTATCAAATTAACAACAATGAGTAGTTGCTGCATTATCAGGCTCTGAGTATAAAATGTGTTAGAAGTAAGTGTGGCAGCTAAAATAAAATTGGAGGTGATATTGGTAGAGACCCCGGGACCCTGGGATCCTGGGAGCTAGTGGGAAGTAATGAAGTTCTATTTGGACTAGGTGGAAATTTACTTTGAGTACAGCTGCTGAGAAGGTTTAGGAAAAGGAAGCCATCTTGGAGATTCCCATTTTACCTAATTTTTCTTGCTCACTAATGATGAATTCATTTGTTTCTATGCTACCAAAGACAGCTTTGAATGCAACTGGAGATGTGGAAAGATATCAGTGTCCTATAAATTTCAGCCCCCTCTGGGAAGGATCTGTGGTCACCCTACCCCAATTACAATTGTGAAGATCCAAAGTTACAAGAATAGAAATGGTAGATACCTTATGCCTGAAACAGAAAGTCTAAACTCACAGAAGTCATTTATCAATTTCAGAGTGGAACAAGAGCCAACAACCTCTTCTGCTCTTTGCAAATCAAGAGACTCTTCCTTTTGGCCAAATTGCCTTTCAACAATGTAGAATCCTAGCATTTTGGAGCTCAAAGGACCTTTAAAAGACATACTCATAAAAATGTAAATGACAATATGAGACAGAATATGAGAAATGCCAAGTGAACAGCCCTCAGACATTATCCAGTCCAACCTCCTCATCTTAGAGATGAGAAAAGTGAGTCAATAAAAAGGACAAAAAAATGGCCCATGAATTAAATAAGGACTGACCTAATTTTGTCAGAGGGCAGAACTAAGAGCCAGAAATGAAAGTTGCAGAGTCAGACTTTAGCTCAGGAGGAAAAAAAAATCTAAACAATGAGAGCTGTCCAAAAGTAGGGTGGGTTGGCTTTGGGAGGTGGTGGGTGCCCCTTCACCAAAGGTCTCCAAGCAGAAACTCAGATTACTTGGGCAATTTGTAGAGGGGATTCTTGTTCAGGTTTGGTTTAGATGACATGGTCACTAACTCCAGGGGTCTTTGTTTTGGGGACAAGATGGTACAAGCACGTCAAGTAAAGACTGGTATGAAGAAGGTCAACTTGGAGAGAAAATGATTCATGCCCTTACTTCAAGACCCAGCTCAATGCCATCTTGTTCAGAAAGCCTTCCCTTCTTCAATTAAATTCCCAACTGTTTACCTAAAGAGCTTCACCTGGAATGAAGGCAGGATTCACTGGAGCATCAGTAGGTTGCTTCTTTAATAATATCATATCCAAATATTTCCCCTTGTGGTTTGGAGGGACATTCAAACCATAAGGAGGGATTCTGAGCCTGAAGGGCTATATATCTATATGTAGATACATATAGCTATATGGATATAGAGAGATTTATATATTTTATATGTGTGTATATGTATGTCTATATACAGATAGTCATATATACTCTTATATGGTGCATGTATACATGTATGTGTATAGAGATAGATAGACAGACAGATCAATAGACAGACAGACAGACAGACAGACAGATAGATAGATAGATAGATAGACAGACAGACAGACAAATAGATAGATGGATAGACAGACACAGACAGACAGACAGGTAGGTAGGTAGGTAGATAGGTAGGTAGGTAGGTAGGTAGGTAGGTAGGTAGGTAGATATTTACACATACAGTGCTAGGCAATGGGAGTTAAAGAAAAAAAAGGAATAGTCTATCTCAAGAAACTTATGTTCTGCTGATTAGTACATGGTGCCCAATCACTGTTATCATCTTTATCATCATAATTAGTTTTTATATTGTGTGCTAAGGGTTGAAGAGGGCTTTGCAATCATTGGATCCTCACAACAATCCTAAGAAGTAGGCACTATTTTCATCCCCATATTACAGATGAAAAAACTGAAACAGACAAAGTGAAATGACTCGCTCAGAGTCACATAGCTGGGAGTGTCTGAGGCAGAATTTGAACTCAGGTCTTACTGACTCCAAGTGCCATGCTCTATATATTTTAATGGACTTCAAGCTCATTATTGGTCAATACTGTGTTATAACAGCCAAAAAACTTCAGGGGAATTTGGCTTGCACAATGAGAGACATGTCTAAGACCAGGCAGGTTATATTTCCACTGTATTCTATCTTATTCATAACACAACTGGAATAACATCTTCAGTGTTAGAGGTATCACATTTTTTTATAGAGAATGGATAAGGGAAATTCATTAATTTGATGATGTTACAAGGTGGTGAAAATTTATTTGGAATTATGATTTGATTTTACATTTAAAATTATGGTTTAAATCATTTATTAGAGATGCATTAATTGACTTGTGATGGTGTGGATGCACTGGTGATAAACCAGTGAACTTGAACTCTTGTGAAGCTACTCTTTTCTGCTGCCCTGTACATGAAAACACACTCATTCACTCACTCACTCACACGCACACACACACACACACACAAACACACACATAGAGCACCTACATAGGAGCATTTAGTCTGTGTTTTAGCCCTTTTGGAAGAGATCAGATCATCATCATGTTTGGGTGCTGCATTGGGTATGTTAATGGCAAAAGCCATATGTGCAGGATTTTCCTCAATTCCTGGAAGCCACTAATGGTTACCTTGAAGGAGAAACAAAGGATGTGAATGCATGCTAACCCAGAGTCTCAGCCAACAATTCCTACACCCCCAATTAAGGATCCATAATTCTAGAGAGAGAAGTATAATGTGGAAGGAACACTGAGCTCTTGGGAAGATGGGAGTTCTGAACATGACCCCAAAGGTAAGGGACCCACAAGAAAACAAAGACTCCACAGGTGAGAAAAAATTCAAAACTTTGATTTCCTCCATGGCTCTGAATTATTTGATGGAGACATTTGGATGGGGAGTTGTTGCCTCTAGCCACCACCAGTGCATTTTCCTTTGGAGGAGACACAAATCAACTCGTACTTAATGTACTTATATTGTGCCAAGCATTGTTCTAGCCGCCAGTGGTTGAAAGGAAGGATAAAAGGGATCGATCCTCAAGCAACTCACATTCCAATGAGGAAGAGAATACACAGACAACTACTATATGCAAGATATAGAGGTAAAGATATGGATAGAATAGAGATAGATCTATAGAGATTTAAATATTTTATATATGTATATGTATGTATACATACAGATATAGATATATACTCTGACATATGTGCATATACATGTGTGTATTCAAATACGTACATATATACATATATAGATATAGATATAGATATACACACATATTTATCAATTGAAGGTCAACTCAGAGGGAAGGAACTAGCATTGGGAGTATAGGATAAAGGGAGAAAGGATGAAGACTGAGGAAAAATGTCTTGCAGAAGGTAGGGTTTAAACTGAATCTTAAAGGACACAAGGACAATCCTTCCAGTTAGGAGTCTAGTGTTGACCATCTGTGAAGACTGGTTGAGGTAAGTGAAGGTGCTTATCTTGGAGAGAAGGGTCATGATGCACATAATGGCTGAATGTAAGCATTTGAAAGCATCTGTCATGTGTGAAGGAGTTTACATTGATTTTGTTTGAGGCAAACCCAGAAACAATGTATGGAAGTTCCACAGAGATGAAGTTTATGCCCAGGGTCACCCAGTTGTAAATACATGTAAGATTTAAGGTCAGGTGTGTCTGACTGTAAGTTCAGGAACTACTACTACTTCTCTTATTTTTGTGTCCTTGGTAATGCCTAGAACAAGCTGTAATGAAGACCTCAGTGAATGTTGGGGGTTGGTTTAAGAACCATCTTTTATTTAAGACCTTTTGTTGTTTTCCCAACAGATGTCATCCCACACCAAATATTACCTTTATTCCAGTCTCTGTGTTTGGTCTTTGCTTATCCAAGCACACTTGTCTTCTTTTAAAAAAAAAATATTTTATTTATTTATTTTTCGTTTTCACCATACATTTCCACAAGATTGTGAATCACAGATTTTCTCCCCTTCTTTTCCCTACCACCACTCCAAGATATCAAGCCTGCTGAATACCTCTTTTCTGTATGGTAAGATACCCAATTAAGTGTGCATGTTATTCCCCCCTCAAGCCAAATTCAATGAGACTAAGGTTGACTCATTCCCTTTTACCCCCCTGCTCTTTCCCCTCCCTTTTATCAGTTTTCTCTTCCCTCTTTTATATGAGATAATTTACCCTGTTCTCTCTCCATTTCTCTTTCTCCCATTATATTCCTCTCTCATCTCTTACTTTTATTTTTTAGATATCATCCCTTCCTATTCAACTGATCCAATGCCCTCTGTGTATGTATACATGGACATACCCTCCTATACATGCACATATATGCATGCACACATGTATGCATATATACACATAAGTGCACACATATGCACATGTGTATTTATGCATTGCTATGTGTATACATGTGTATATGCATATGAATGCATATATGTATACACACATATATATTCCCTTCAACTATCCTCATACTAAGAAAAGTCTTATGAGTTATAATTATTGTTTTTCCACGTAGGAATGTAAATAGTTCAAATTTAATAAGTTCCTTATGATATTTTTTTCCTGTTTACCTTCTCATGCTTCTCTTGATTCTTGTATCTGAAAGCCAAATTTTCTGTTCAGTTCTGGTTTCTTAAAAAAATACTTGAAAATCCTCTATTTCATTGGATTTTGACGTTTTTCCCCTGAAGCATTATACTCTTGGTTTTAATTCTTGGTTTTAAGAAGCACCATTTGGTTGGTGATTCTTGGTTTTCATCCTAGCTCCTTAGGCCTCCAGAATATCATATTTCATACGGCCTTCAGTCCCTTAATGTTGAAGCTCCTAGATCCTGGGTTATCCTGACTGTGTTTCCACAATACTCAAATTGTTTCTTCCTGGCTGCTTGTAAGATTTTCTCCTTGACGTGGGAACTCTGGGATTTGGCTGTAGTATTCTTAGGTGTGTTCTTTTGCAGATCTTTTTCAAGAGGTGATTGGTGAATTCTTTAAATTTCTATTTTGCCTTCTGGTTCCAGAATATCAGGGCAATTTTCTTTGAGAATTTCTTGAAGGATTATTGCTAGGCTCTTTTTTAACACTGATTTCAAGTAGTCCAATTTTTAAATTATCTCTCTTAGATCTATTTTCCAGGTCAGTGGTTTTTCCAGTGAGATATTAGCATTGCCTTCTATTCTTTCATTTATTTGGAACTGTTTAATAGTATCTTGATTTCTCATAAACTCATTGGCTTCCATTTGCTCCAATCTAATTCTGAAGGAATTATTCTCTTCTGTGAGTTTTTGAAATTTCTTTTCCATCTGGCCAGTTCAGTTTTTTAAGGCATTCTTCTCATTGGCTTTTTAAAAAAATCTCTTTTGCTATTTGTGTTAGTCTACAGCCACCACAAACTCTCTCACACTGGCTCCACACCCCAAGACCACTAACCAAGACTGTGACCCAGATCCAAGCATGTCAAAGCAAAAGTGTTTATGTTCTGAATGGTTGCTTGGTTCCCCTACAATCTGCTGCCCAGCAGCTCTGGAGGCAGCCACATGGCATCAGCTGTAGCCACAGCACCTCTGCTACCTCTCACCCCAGGGGCAGGAGTTGAACTGTGCTTTTCTCTACCCAGTTCCAACAGCATTCACTGCTGACCTTTTACTTTCTCTTTGGCATTTATGGGTTGAGAAGTCTGGAAACCACCACAATTGCTGGTGATTCACTCTCCTGAAGTGTGCTCAGACCATTCTGTGTTGCTGATTGGGGCCACTGTGGGTGTTGGCCCATGCAGCTGACGTGGGACTGCCCTTGGCTTCCAACATGGTGCCATAGACCCTTCCTGTCAGCCTGCCAGGTTGCCTTCAGCAGGAGATTTGTTTCTCTCTCTCACTCTGTGGGTTTTGTAGCTCTAGAATTTGTTTAGAGTCAGATTTTACAGGTATTAGAGGTGGTTGAAGCAGGAGCTCAGCCAAGTTCCTGCTTTTACTCTGTCATCTTAGTTCTGCCCCCCTCAGACTTGTTTTCTACATGGGAATTTAAGATCTTTGAAAGTGGGGCTGACTTCGAGCTTAATACTCATTGAATGAATAATGATGGCATGGGGACAATAAAAAGAATCCATGCACTGTTAGCACTTCAGGACAGAGCTGAGGGCTTTGCTAGAATCGCAGATCATCAGAGCTCAAAGCAGATTAGAACACAGCAATAACTAATCTGTGCCAGCACCTGGACAGTGTTTGAAGTTCTGCAGAGGCTGTCCCATATGTTTTCTCATTGGATCCTTCCAACAACCTGTGAGGTAGGTACATAGAAAGAGTATAGGAACTTAAGACTAGAAGGGACTTAGGAATGTAGAATATAATACTATGGAGTGCAGCATATCTGTGATGGAAAGAACATATAAAGCAATGAAATATTAAAGTAGAAAGGGATGTAAGAACATTGGAGCTGAAAGGGCTTTGGGAAGCCATCTTGTCAAACCTCCTTACTTTACAAGTGAGAAAACAGAGCCCTGGGGAGATCAAATGACTTGCCTAAAGTCGAACAGATAGAAAGAATCAGAATTGGGGTGTGGATCTAGCTCCTACAACACCATACCAAACATCTTTACACTGCACAGGATGCCACCCTCTTCCCCATCAAGGACCTAGACCATTAGAGCTGTAAGGGACCTTAGAACAGAGAATGGCAGGGCTGGGAGGGAATTGGGAGTAGAGAAAGTCATAACTTGAAGGGACTTTCTAAACTTCCAAACCCATCACCTTCATTTTATAGAACAATAGTTTGCTGCTCAAACTTAATAAGAAACCTAACCAACCAATTCTCCTGTTCATTGGGGCTTTCCCCTGCCTAGAGACCTTTGTTTAACTTTAAAGTAAACCCTTCTTTGCACTGCAGAGGACTTCAGAGTGTGCAGGGTCCTGAGAATTTGGCCTTGGGAATAAAAATATGTGACCCAAGGCAAATACAAAAGGAAAAAAAAAGATTTTCAAAAGGGCAATTTTAGAGAGATGTGGAGAACTTGGAAAGGGGCCAGGGAAGGATAACACTCTCTTAAGGAGGCAGACAACGGGAATAATGAGGAAATCTTACAAGGCCTAGCCATACTTAATCTAGGAACAGGAAGGCTAAGATATGAGATTTTCATGATCTGTGATCTCAGGCCTTGATGAATCATGTACAAAAAAAGTGGCTAAACTGGTGTCCTAACAGGATGCAGGGAAGCTCCCAAAAGAATCCCCCCAAAACAGCCATCATTGAATATCATTTAATTCAATCAAGTGTCAGTGTAGTGGAATAGTAGAAAGAATCCTGTCCTAGAGATTTTGGTAGGAAACTGGGCCTTACTACATGGTATCTGTGGTTTCTTGGGCAAACTGGTTAACTTGTGTCAACTTCTGTTTCCTCGTTTGTGCCTGGCAAATTATAGATAAAAGAAATGTTCTGTTGATTGTTTTGTTTTTAAATTAACCAATTGATCGGTTGGAGGTGGAACATCGGGTAATACTATATAAGAACCCATTTCCTCACTGCACCATCCATGGGCCATGGAGATAGAAGACTGTAATTGGACTTGCTGAGAGTCAGATCTCTCGAGAGGTTTGGAGTTCAAATCTTGACTTATGAAAGCTGTGTTACCTTGGACAAATTGATTCAATTCTCTGAGTTTTAGTCTCCTCATTAATAACAAAGGGCCCATAAAACTTTCGTTTATAAAACTTCCCTTATAAGGTTTGTAGGAAAGGATGAGATATGCAAAAGTGTTTTGATAGAGCAATTAATGATACTACCACTAGTAATAACATTTTACATCTATACCAAATTTTAAGATTTGTCATTAATAATAAAATATTTATATGCTAATAAATATAATAATAATTCATATTTACATTTCACCACAAAGTTAGTAAATGCCATTATTTCATCTCATCACTTTTGTTACAATGTCATAGATAGACTTCTGTATGAGGTGCCTCATAGCTAATCCCATTGGAATTTCCAGGGACAGATAAAAGTGAACTCTAGGTCTCATTCATTCCTACAAAGTACAAAGGAGTACATCAATTGCCAAAGACAACTATGAAGGCTGGCCATGTAACAGATTACCATTTGCTAGCTGTATGACCTCTCACAAATCCCCTAGTTCCCCTCTCTGGAGCTCAGTTTCCTTATCTGCCAAATGAGGAAGTAGAGTAGATAAGCTCTAATGTTCCTCCTAGCTGCTCACCCCATGATTTTATTGGTAAACCAGTTTTTGACTAACAGAAAAGCCAGGGGTGTCTTTATGGGTGAGTAGGTGAATATTATCTGTTCAACTACTTTTAAAAGAGTCTTTGTAAGTGAGAATTATTCATATATAAAAGAGAAAACATAAATGTACATTAATCACCCCTTAAAAATTCTCTGAATAGTCAATAGGGATACCTGTGGGGACAATATGGACTAGGAGAAAGAGTCCCTGCATCTGAACCTCAGCTATATGCCCTTGAATATGTCATTTTATTTCTTAGAATACTGTTTTACCATCTGTAAAAGCTATTATTATATTAATTAATATTAAATAACTAATCATTTAATTATTTATTTTTATTTATATTAATTTTTATATAATATATATAAACTTTTATATATTATATATAATAATTTATATTGATATAATAAATAAATTATTTATTAAATAATTAATATAATTAAAAAGAAACAGGATAGGAAAAAGTAGGGTGGGGTAACACTGAATAACAAGTAACTATGCTTATATGAAGAAATGGAAGAACCAGGTCAGAGAAGCACAGGGGAGAGCATTTGGATGCAAGGCCATTGAACCATTTTGTTCTCATTTGGGATGGATGAGATGATGGTAACTGACAGTAAAAAAAAAGATAAAGAAACCAACTTCTTATTCACCTTGTGTTTTCTTTGCTAAAGAGAATGAATAACTTTTGCCCTGGAAATTCTAGCACAAAAATGACTAACTGGGAATCATGGAAGGTGATAGTAAGAGAACACATTATTGTTCTTCATGAAGTGCTCTACCCAGATTAATTACATCCTCAGGTATTGGGAAAAGCAACAAATGACAAGAATAACAAAGTCAACTCAGACATGATTGCTCTCCATGAAATAAAAAAATCATGGAGACCAGAGGAGGGAACACAAGCTGGAGGTTGGCCATTATTGTCCTGATTTTCCAACAGGGGGAAAGAGCAGAACATGTAGACTATAGGCTAATGATCTTCAGTGCCAGTGGAGAAGGGGAGGGGATCATGATTGAACAGATAAGAGATGCTTAATGCATAATATGAAGAGGAAGTAGAGACTGTATAGCTAATCAAGAATGGGATATCCTAAGCTAATCTTATTTCCTTTTATGACAAGGTTAATAAAGTAGCTGAATAATAGAATGGCGAATGGGTATATTACTCAAATGTTAGCAAAGCTTTTGATAAAGAATCTCACCGCCTTTTTTGTAAAGGGGGGAGAGCTACAGCAATAATAGGGGCTTGAGAACTGATTGGCATCTTGAGATTTGTAGTTTAGAGGGACCAGCATTCCTTTCTCTGCCCTGAGAGTAACATAGGATAATCTTAGTTGAATTGGGAGGAGAGGATTAGTCATACTGCAGAGTTCTTTAAGACTCAGTCTGGGAGACAAAAGGAGTGAGGACCTAAAGAAATAAGTAGTTGCAGCAGCAGTGAGGGACAGCTTCCTCAGCCCTGCCTAGGGCTTAATGTGTTAAGCCAGAAAGAATTTTAAGTGGATAACAGATAAGAGGAGAAAGTCAAGCTACATCTTAATGGTCCATTGTGGAAGGAGCACTAGCACTAGTCTTGGTTTGGTCCTAAAGGGCAATTACAAGAGTGATGGATGCAACTCCCTAATAATTAGAGAGGTCCAAAATCACAGTGGGTTCTCTTTGAGGTCATGGTTCTCCCTCACTACATACACTTGAGCTAAGGTTGGATGAGCCCTTGTTGGGTGCATTATACACTGAATTTCTTTCGTTCTTAACCTAAAATATCTTTAGGTTAAGGGCCTAAAAGGGACATGTGGACTAGTGTAGACTTTCCCAGCTCTGAAATGCCATAATGATTCCATGGTGCTGATTTCTTTTATTAATGAGAAGAATGAAGCTTGGTAAAATGTCCAAGGGCCCAGAGCTAGTTAGTAGGAAATTCAGGAGTAGGTCTTTCAATCTGGAAACCAGTGTACTTTCCATTGCTCCAATAACACATACTACCTCTTCCCCAAACAAATCTACTTGTTTCTTCCATTCTGTTCTATTCACTTGAATTCAGTTTTAGTTCACCAAGCATTGTCAACTAGTGTTCTAAACACTATGTGATTGTTGTTCAGTAATTTTCAGTTGTGTCTGACGTTTTGTGACCTCATCTGGGATTTTCTTGGCAAAGATACTGGAGTAATTTGTCATTTCCTTCTCTGGCTCCTTTCACAGATGAGGAAACTGAGCTAAACAGGATTAAATGACTTGTCCAAGGTCACACAGTCAGTAAATGTCTGAGGCTAGATTTGAATTCAGGCCTTCCTGACTTCAGGCCTGGGAATACAAAGGCTACAAACAGAAAAAAAAACTGTTTCTCCCCTTGTTTGGTTTAGGGTTTGAATTAAAATCTCATTTCTGATATTCATTGATTTTTTTTTTTTATGCTCAACCTTGAGCACGTGAATTAGCCTTTCTGACTCCCAGTTTCTTCATCTATAATGTGAGGGAAGGACCTACATTGTCACTGAAGTTCCTTCTGGCTATCCTATGACTCCAAGAAACCCTTATACATCATTACTAGAAAGCCACTTCTATAAAGAGGAAGCCTAATGAACTCCAAATATAAAATATATGCAAAATAAGTAGTTACTTCAGTGGAAAGTAAAGCATTAACCACTGGCATGGGAGAGGGGACTCAGAAAAAAACCTAAAATAGGAGGTAATACCTGGGCTCAACCTTGTAGAAAGCTAGGGGTTCCAAGAGACAGAGGTGAGGAAGGGGGGCATTCCAAGCATGAGGGACGACCAAGGCAAAGTAATGGAGGTGAGAAATGGAATGTTATGTGCAGGGAATAGTAAGTAACCCAGTTTACCTGGAACTTACCAATTCTTCTCTTCTATCCCTTCCACGTTTTCTAGTGATTTAGGAAATCATAAAGATCCCCTCTCTTAATTGAAAACTTAAGGTTTGTGATTTATTTAATGGTGGCTTTAAATAAATGTTTTTAACCCCACTTAGAATCCAGCCCTTCAGATGATTTATTGCTACATTCTTCCCCTGGTTAATTAAACTCATTTCTTAGGAAATGACTCATGGCTAATCACACCAAGAAAAAAAATTGTTATATTGCTCTCTTTGTTGTAAAATAAGTGTAAATAAAGTTAAAAGCAAAATTAAAACATGCATACACGTATATGCACACATCAGTCCTAAACTCAGTAGCATTATATAAAATAATGCCACTGCAAATGGGTTATAAATCCAGCCCCAGTCCTGTTACTAGGTGGAATCAGGCAGCAATTTACATCCTGCTGGAGCAAACATTACTCCATGTTCTATCAAGTGAATTTTCCATTTCTTTGGGGAAGCATGACTTTGGAAGGTAAAACCATCTTTTTTTTTTCCTCCAGATTCCTAGACTCAAACCTGTTGTATGGCTTCTTTGCCCACTGGAGGGATATAAAACCATTATGCTTAAGTGTCCTAATAGCTAGCATATGTTTTTTTCTGAGAAATGACACTGCCATCTGGATTTAGGTCTACTGATGATTTCATACAATACTCCCTCTTTCTTCAGAGAAGGGAGGCTGAACGATCCTACTTGGAAAGCTTTGTCTTATTAATGCGAAAGCAATTGGAGGTGGAACTTACATGTGACCTCCCTTCTGAAGATTGCAGATGGCTTTGCTAAGAAAGAATAGGGCTGCCATTGGAGCTGGGAATTCTGGAGAAATCAGTCTGGCTAGAAGAAATAGTGAGCCAAATCATTCTCCCTGAATAGCATGTTATTCTACAATGACCAAGGGAGACCATGTAGTATTATTACACCTGCTTTTCAGAGAAGGAAACTAAGTCTCAAAGAGGGCAAGGGACTCATCAGAGGCAAAAAGTCAGTGGTGGTAAATAAGACATAAAACTGGGCTTTCTGACCCCAAACTGGGACTCCATTGTATTGTGGAATGAGAGAGAGAGAGAGAGAGA
>JAQQSW010002995.1:0-14800 GCA_028646575.1 Pseudocheirus occidentalis
GCTGCTTCGTTCCTGCTGCTACAGCCGCCTCCCACTGCTTCCTTGCCCTGGGAGCAGTTTGGCCGGACCCACTCTTCTCTTCCTGAATTAGCTGACCTTTCTCTTAGCCTTTTTTTCTTCTGGCCTGATAAATGTGGTAACTGTACCTCCAGTGCAGTCGATCTGCTCTCCTATAGACGCGGCTCCCCGCCCAATGCCCCAGGGCCTGACCCGGCCGGGGTTTTGGCTGCGGCTCCCAGACCGCTGAGAAGAGCCCCACCTGCTGAGCTGCCTGTGGCAACAGATGTGCTTTCTGTCTTTTGGAGAGTTTTGGAGCTTGAAAATCTGCTTAGAGTCCCATTTTATGAGTTTTTTAGTGTGTTTGTGTGGGAGCTGCGGTGCTTTGCTGCTTCTACGCTGCCATCTTGGCTCTGCCCCGTCAAACTGCATTCTTAAAAGCAACTGCTTTCATCTCATAAATCCAGTGGTCTCTGCGCACTCCTCATTTCTCTTGACTTCTCTTTATTGTTCAGTTGTTTCAGTCATGTCCAACTCTTTGTGACCCTATTTGGGTTTTATTGATAAAGATTCTGGAGTGGTTTGACATTTCCTTCTCCAGTTCATTTTGCATATGAGGAAACCAAAGTTACTAAGGTTGAGTGACTTGCCCAACGTCACACAGCTAGTAAGTGTCTGAAGCCGGATTTGAACTCAAGAAGATAAGTCTTCCTGACTCTGGGCCTGACACTCTATGTACTGCATCACCTAGCTGCCCCCCCCCCCCGCAATTTCTCTATGGCATTTCAATTTAACAAATATTTATTTATTTCCCATAGTGTGCAGAACATGGTGCCAGGTACTAAAAAATACTAAGATTTTAATTCTACTTTCAAGGAGCTCTGACTTATACGATGTTGTACAAGTTACAACATCTTTTCTTCATAACCTAATGAGGGAAAGGACCCAGGCTAGCCATCCTTCTTGGCTTCTGTTGACTCTATGAACTTTAGCATCATTATGAATTATAAAATGTTGCAACTGCCTTCCCTCAGTGCCTAAGGTCTTTTCCACCTGGATAAGTATTCATCTGGTCTAGCCCTCTTCTCCTATTGGTGGGTTCTTTCCATGGCCTCCATTTTGGGGCTTGGCCAGCAGTGCTCTCTTTCCCTTCCAAACATACTTAATTTGTGGAGATTTCACCATCATTCCCCCTTTTCCCCTTCCATCTCTCCCTCCCCTCTCCTGCTTTTCAGCTCTCCTTTATATATTGCCTTCCCTTAGTTAGAATGTAAACTCCTTGAGGACAGGGACTGTTTTTCTTTCTTCTTGTATTTATATTCCCAGCACTAAACACAGTGCCTGGCACATAGTAAATCCTAATAAATATTTGTTACTTCCATACCTATCTAGATAGGCTGGATATCATTATCTCTTTTATAGAGGAAGAAACTGAGGGTCTTAGAGAGTTAATGACTTGCTCAGGGTCACATGTAGTAGTTATGAGATCTGAACCCAGGTTTTTTGAATCCAAGCTCATCACACTTGTCACACAATCATGCCGCTCCTTTCAGACACTTTTGACCATGATATATTCTGGCTCAGAGGAAGTGAATTGCCCGTTACTAGAAGTCTCTAAGCAGAAGCTTGATGGTCATTTTTGGAAAAAGTCATAAAGGGAATATTTAATGGAGATTCAGATTGCACTAGTTGACCTCTGAGGGTCCTTCCCACTCTGAGAGTCTATGATGACTGTTTCTTTCCAATTAATTCCATAAATACTGAGAGCCTATGCTAGGCATTATTCGATTCTGCCAACACTTATGGAGAATGGGTGATTAGAGAAACTGCTAGGATCTTTTTTTATACTGTAATATAGGGACAATCAGCCTTTCTTGCCTCAAGGGTACTACATTCTGGATACCCCAGGGCCTCCAAAGTCATGTACATAGTACATGCCTGGTTAGCCATTTAGGCTCCGAAGTAAATTAACTAGAGTGTTAGGAAATCTCAGAGCACAAACTATATATAGGTATTAGCCTGGTTAATTAGTACATCTTGAAAGGTCTTAACACAGACATTTCCTTCAACCTGTTTCTCCCCCTTAAGGCTGGTCAGTCTTTATCTTTGAAGAGACATTTCTTTTTTCTTTTCTTTTTTTTCTTTCTGAGTTGTAGATCTAATGCTTAGCTTCAAGTCAAAGCTGTCTTTTCTGCGGCTAACTGAACTGTCTGTTCCTCTGAATATTTTTTCCTAATTATACTTCAATAAGTCTCTCTCTTCCTTAGACTCTCCCCCCACCAACACACACCCGGTGCCAGACTTTAGGCTCTTTCTTCTTTATTTTTCAAATTTTACTTCAAATTAATTAATTTTTTTTAAAGAGTCAGTTTCCCTACCTTACTCAGACTGGACATTCAGGGACATTCATTGGCAGGATAACTTTGACCTATTCTGTTTCCCTACTTGGGACAGTTCACTTCTTTCTAGTCAACCTGGTCTTCTCTGCCCATCCCCTCCAGTTCAGTGAACTGATTCAGAGTGGAGTGTGAACATCCTATTGGATCAGCCCATTTCAAATCAGAACTCCTGAGGTCAAAAAATCTACCTCCTCCTCATCAGCAGGAATTAGAGACCTGTACCAGCAGGCCCAGCTTCTCTCTTTTTAATCTCTTTTTTCCCTTTACTGCATACATGTCATGCTTATATAACTTTACCCAAGTACTGCCCAGTGCTCACTTAAGGTTTTAATTTCCTTTCTTTAATAAAAAAGTTTAACTTTTTGAATATTATTTTGTTTTAGATTTTGAGTTTCAAATTCTCTCTCTTCCTCCTGTCCCACCCCCACCCCCACCCACTGAGAAGACAAGCAATATACTCCCCATTATACATGTGATATCATATAAAACATATTTACATTTTAAGCATGTTCAGCCTTTAAGGTAAACAAACCTTTATCAACTACCTGCTTTTAGAGAAGCATAGTCACATAATTTATAGGATGCTGGACATGAAGTCCAGAAGACCTAGGTTCAAATACCTTATGAGTAATGTGAACTAAAGTCTTTTAATCTCTCTAAGACTGTTTCTTCATCTGTAAAATGGGGATGATCAAATCTAGAATGCCAGCCTCATAGCTCAAGTAAGATAATGTACATAAGGGACTTTACCCAATTTAAAGGTCTATAAAAGGTTAGCTATTTCTCTATACAGAGTATGGCTGGGCACTGGGGAAACATAAATTTAAAGAAGTTGAATTTGTGGGGTTATACAATACAGATAATATAAAATGACAAATGAAGGATATTTAAATCAAGTCCCATTCAAAACTTAAGGAAGGATGAATCATTAATGTCTGGGGCCTTCCAGCAGGTGGTGACATTTGAGTTGGACCTTGAATGATAGGTAACATTTCCTCAGGGGAAGATGATATGGGGGTAGGTCTTTCCAACTATAAGTAATGTCAGGAACAGAAGTGCAGGAGGTGCGAGACCCTGGAGCAAGCTTGTATGGAGAAGTCCCCTGTTTGTGGCACAGAGTACTGGTAGGAAGGATGTAGGAAAGGCTAGAAACATAAAATAGAGTCAGAATGTGGAAGACTTTGAATGACCTACTAAGAAGTTCAAATAAGAACACTGGTTAGCAATTGGGCTTTTGAGAAGAGAAATGGGAGGATCTGATCTGTGAACAAGGAAGG
Organism: Pseudocheirus occidentalis; assembly: GCA_028646575.1. Lineage (NCBI taxonomy): Eukaryota > Metazoa > Chordata > Mammalia > Diprotodontia > Pseudocheiridae > Pseudocheirus > Pseudocheirus occidentalis. Next base: position 3,674 of record JAQQSW010002995.1, read on the forward strand.
TGAACTTTGACAGAAGTGCGAAGGATGGATTAAAGGGGAGGAGGGGAGAGAGTAGAGGTGGCCACCTCCTAGGCAACTACTGAAATAACCCAGATGGGGGTTCACAAGGGCTTGTGCGAACTATGGTTGTAGCAATGAAAATAAAAGGAACACAGAGACAGAAAAGCTATTTTAGAGGCAGAAAAGACAGGATTTGACACGATTCAATAATTTCTCCTTCTTCAGACAAGTTATTTAGATCCCTGTGCTTTTCTCCATCAGACTTACACTCTCTGGTAAACATTTTCTAGCCTGTCAATCAATCATGGCCTATCATGAAATTACAACAACAACTAATATTTATAAAATGCCTACTGCATATAGAGAAGTGTGCTAAATGCTAGAGAAGATACAGTTTAAGACATAGCCTCTGCCCTATTGCTTTGTAAATAATTGTTTGCATATTGTCTTCCCCATTAGATTGTAAGCTTCTTGAGGGCAGGGATCATCTTTTGCCTCTTTTTGTGTCCCCAGAACTTAGCATGGTGCCTGGCACATAGTACACGCTTAATAAATATATATTGATTAATAGATGATTGGAGTTGACAATCTAAAATGCTATAAATTCTTTTGTGCAGATCCCCTTTTATTATTTAACCACTATTTCCAAAATACTTTTTGTTTTCCTTCAGCAAAACAGGAGTAGACTTAGAATGCAGCTATAATTTGGGAAGGGATTATTAATTTGTTTTTAAATCACAGAGGCAGTATAGAACCATAAAAATGTGTTAAAGTTTCCTCTCTGACTGTCCATATCAGCTGTTCTCAACTTGTGGATTATGTTCAATTTGTAGCAATGAAAATATATCCTGCATATCAGATATTTACATTATGATTCATAACAGTAGCAAAATTACAGTTATGCAGTAGCAACAAAAATAAATTTATGGTTGGGGGTCATACAACATGAGGAACTGTATTAAAGGGTCTCAGCATTAGGAAGGTTGAGAACCACTGGTCTATATGATCCTAGACAATTCACATAAGCTTTGAATTTCCCAGTTGACACTCTAAGATTTTAAGTTATAAAGGGGTTCCAGCCTGCATTTGTAGAGTGAGTTTTCTTATCTGGGAGTTTTCTATAGTGATAAAATCTCTATATTGATAAAATCTGTATCTATTACATTGATATACAACACTATTCTTCTGGGCATAAAGTCCCATGAATTCAAAAGTTGTGAGGCAGTTCTGACTTATGCCCTCCTTTGTGCCCCTAACCAATCATCAAGTTCTGCTGAGCCTCCCAGTTAAAATGTTTCTGGTAGTCACCCCCTTCACTGATCATTTTCACTGCCAAAAAATTCATAGTCTCAGCCCTCACCCATTCCTAGCCACCGCTAGGCTCTCTTTCTCCAGTATCTTCTAGATCTAATCTGATCTGTATAATATGGGCATACTTCTTTCTAAAACTATGCCTTGTTCATGGAACTTCAGACTCTCTAGCCTGCTATATCAAGCCCCAACTCTTTGGCCTGTAATTCAAAGACCATTTACTATCTAGCCCATTTATCATCTTCCCTTAATACTTCCCAACATGAACCCCACACTCCAACCACACTGGTCTCCTCACTTCTCCATGAGCATGTCATGCTCCCTCTATCTCTAGTCCTTTGCTTATGATGCTTTTCTTACATAGAAATGTTCTCCCACTCCTTTATCCCTCTCCAAACTCTCCCCATTCTATTAAATCCACTTTCCTCTATGAAGCCTTCATTGACCACTCCAGGCTTCACTGATAAACCCTGAATTTCTATGGTACTTCTTGTCTACTGCTCATTTTGGCTCAAATACACTTTGTCTTGAAATCATATAACTTAAAAAGAAATTGAACAAGCCACCAATGAGCTCCCTAAGATAAAATCTGCAGAACTAGATTAATTTACAAGTGAATTCTACCAAACATTTAAAGGACAATTAATTCCAATACTATATAAGCTGTTTGGGAAAATAAGCAGAGAAGGAATTCTACCAAATTCCTCCTATGACATAAATGTGGCTTTGATACCTAAACCAGGAAAAGCAAAAACAGAGGCAGAAAACTATAGACCAATTTCCCTAATGAATATTGATACAAATTTTTAAATAAAGTACTAGGAAAGAAATTAAGGTAATATATCACAACGATCATACACTATAACCAAGAGAGATTTATACCAGTAATACAGGGCTAGTTCAATATTAAGAAAACCATAAGCATAATTGACCATATCAATAATAAAGCAACAGAAATCATATGATTATCTCAGTAGGGGCAGAAGAAGCTTTTGACAGAATACAGTATCCATTCCTACTTTAAAAAAATAACAGTACATAACACAGAAATCAATAGAGATTTCCTAAAAATGATAAATTGTATCTATCTAAAACCAAGAGCAAACATTATCTGTAATGGAGAAAAACTAGAAGCCTTCCCAATAAGATCAGGTGTGAAGCAAGGTCGTCAATTAGCACCACTATTATTCAGCATTGTACTAGAAATGCTAGTTATGGCAATGAGAAAAGAAAAAGAAAGTGAAGGAATAAGAATAGGGGATAATAACAAAACAATTACTTTTTTATAGATGATATGATGGTATACTTACAGAATCCCAGAGAATCCACTAAAAAACTAATTGAAACCATTAACAACTTTAGCAAAATTGCAAGATATAAAATAATCCCATGTAAATCATCAGCATTTCTATGTATTACTAACAAAGTCCAGCAGGAAGAGATGGAAAGAGAAAATCCATTTAAAATAACTGCAGACAAAGTAAAATACTTGGGAGCCTATCTGCCAAAACAAACTCAGGAACTATATGAATACAATTATAAAACACTTCACACAAATAAAAACAGATAGAAACAACTGGAATAATCTTAATTGCTCATGGATAGGCTGAATCAATATAATAAAAATGAAAATTCTGCATAATTTATTATTAAGTTTCATACCAATCACACTACCAAAGAATTTTTTAATAGATCTAGAAAAAAATAAAACTAATTTGGAAGAACAAAAGATCAAGAATATAAAAGAATATCAATGAAAAACAAAATATCAAAGAATATGGCCTAGCAATACCAAAATTCAAACTATATTACAAAGCAGTAATCATGAAAACAATCTGGTATTAGCTAAGAAATAGAGTGATGGAGCAATGGAATAGATTAGTTACATAACACACAACAGGAAACGATCATTGTAGTCCAGTGTTTGATAAACTCAAGGATCTAAGCTTTAGGGGCAAGAACTCACTAGTTGACAAAATTGCTGGGGAAATTAGACTAATAAATACCTCACACCATATATCAAAATAAGGTCGAAGTGGGCACATGATATAAACATAAGGAGTAAAATATTATAATCAAATTTACCTATCAGATCCATGGAAAGGGAAGAATTTATGATCAAACGTGATAGAGAGAATCACAGGAAATAAAATGGATAATTTTGATTACATTAAATTAAAAAAGATTTTGCACAAACAAAACCAATGCAGCCAAGATTAGAGGGAAAGTAGGAAACTAGAGGGTGGAGTGGGGGAATTTATAGCAGTTTCTCTGATAAAGGTTTCTTTTCTCAAATATATAGAGAACTTAGTCAAATTTATAAAAAAGGAGAGCCACTCCCCAATTGATAAATGGTTAAAGGTGATTTTCAGAAGAAGAAATCAAAGCTATCTATAGTCATATAAAAATGCTCTAAGTCATTATTGATTAGAGAAATGCACATTAAAATAACTCTGAGGCATCATAAGCCTCACAACTATCAGACTGACTAACATGACAGAAAAGGAAAATGATAAATTCTGGGGGTGGGGAGGGAGTACAAAAAAAGGGACACTAATGCACTATGGGTGAAGTTGTGAACTGGTCCATTTATTCTGGAGAACAATTTGAACCCATGCTCAAAGGGCTATAAAACAGTGCATACGTTTTGACGCAACAATGCTACCACTAGGTCTGCATCTCAAAGAAATCTAGGAAAAGCAAAAAAAACCTTGTACATAGAAAAATATTTATAGCAGCTCTTTCTGTGATGGCAAAGAACTGGAAATTGAGGGGATGCCCATCAGCTGGGGAATGACTAAACAAGTTGTGGTATATGATTGTGATGGAATATTATTGTGCTTTAAGAAATTATGAGCAGGCTGCTTTCAGAAAACCTTAGAAAGATATACAAACTGATGCAGTGAAGTGAGAAGAACCAGGAGAAGATTGTACACAGCAAAAGCTATAGCATAAGGATGATCAATTATAAAAGACTTGGCTACTCTATCAATGTAATGATCCAAGACAATATTACAAGACCCATTATGAAAAATGCTATCCCCCTCCAGAGAAAGAACTGATGAGTTCTGAATGTAGGTTGAAGTATACTTTTTAAGCTTTCTTTATTTTTCTTGTCCTTTTTTTGCAACATGGCTAATATGGAAATATATTTTGCATGATTTCATATGTACACAATTGATATATTGCTTGCCTTTCAAATGGGGAGGGGAGGGACTGAAGGGAGGGAGAAAATTCAGAACTCAAAAAAGTTTTAAGAAATTACCATTAAAAATAAATAATTTTTAAAGGAATCGTATAACTTAATAACTGGTTGGAAGGAATCTCAACAATCATTTTGGTAACTGATCCTCCATTCTACTTTATAAATGTGGAAACCGAGGTCTCAGAAAAGTGAAGTCAATCAGTCAATAAGCATTAAGTATCTATTATGTACCAGACACTGGGCTAAGCACTGGGCAATGATTTGCCCAAATTCACACTGTGGCCTATTACTAAAAGCTAGCCTTGACACAGCTCTTTAAGTACTTCCCAAATATTATTTTATTTTCACAACAACTAGTATCCCCATTTTATATGGAATTGAAGCAAATTGAGGTTTAATGATTTGCCTAGGATCACACAGCTGGCAAATGTTGAAGGGAAGATTTGAACTGAGGTCTTCCTGACTTAAAGACCAGTGCTTTTATCCCAAAGGTCTTATTACTGTACCAAGCATCATTAAGATCTTCTATGGCAACTCTAATTGTTAGTGAGCTTATCTTTATTCGAGTTAGGATCTGCCTCTCCCCACCCTCTAACTTCTACCCCCCCCTTCATTTTATAAATGAGGAAACCCAGAGCCAAAGATGTTCAGAGAATTGCCTAAGGTCATGCAGCTAATTAGTGGGAGAACTGGACCTAGAACCCAGTTTTCTTGGTTCCTCGTCAGTGTTCTTTCCACTATAGCACACTACTTATAGAATCTTTATCCCCCTCAAAAAGCAGGTCACGTAATTGTCATGTGGAATTCAAGAAAACGGTCCAGAAAAAGTTAAACATTTTTAAAAATATATTTTAAATAGGCTCATAGGATTAAAGAATTTTGAGCTGGAAAGGACCTTAGTGATCATGTCTGTGTAGACATGTATAGCCTAGGCATTGTTGGATATGGCACCCAAATATCCATTCTGAATTTCATTAGAATGGCAAATGTCACTTTAACAATTACATCTGACCTTGGCAGTCACTTAATTGAGGATACCAGATGGAGCATAGATAATCCAAATATGTAGATAATCCAAAAAAGAAATCATTCCTATTGGGTTTTCAATTGCATCATATGGTAATGTGGTGTTTTTATTTTGGGGTTGTTGAGGTTTTTTTTTTTAATGTGATGACAGATTTACCATCCTGATTATGTTTTGCTTAGGCTGGTATTAAAATGAATTTTAATTCCCTGAGCACCCACTAAGAGTGGGAGGCAGAACCTTACAAGTGTGGGAGAAGCCAGCCTAGTGTTATTATGGTGGTTTATGTATTTTGTTTGGTTCTCAATGTCCTTTTTCTCATTGTATGACTTCTCTCCTCTGTTTACCAGTGAACTAGTTACCAGAGAGAAAGGGGTTATTTTCCCTTCTTCATCTGAATCCCATTGTCGTGTTGAAATCAGGATTCTGCTTCCAGTTAACTGCATACTGAACCAGCACTAATGACTGTGGGAAAATTAATTCTGTAAAGGTGATAATAACACTGAAACTGGAGTCTGAATCTGAGCTTTGCTACTTGCTGTCTGAGAGACCCTGGGCAAGTTATCTAACTTCTCCTATCTGTAACAGTAGGGAGTCAAATTAGATGATTGTGAAGGCCTCTTCCAGGTTCTGGCCTATGATCCTATGAACCTGAGTTGGAGTCTTGTCCCACATTGATTACCTTGTATAAAAAGTGGAGAAATCACTTTTCTTTTCTGGATCTCAATTTCTCGTTTTGAAAAATGGATAACAACGCTTGTATTACTTACCTTACATGGTTATTGTAAGGAAGTGTTTTCCAAATTGTAAAGTGCTTTATAAATATAAGATATTATTATTATAACACTTGGGACTTAGAGCTGCCTCCCAAGCCCTGCACATGATTATTCATTGCATAATTAGCATTATCACTCTAATAATAGTAGCTACCAGTTACTGGCAGTAACTGTGTGTATTTCTTAAGAAGGCAGTGAGATGGAGTGAAAAGCACAATGACTGGGAATCAGGATTCCTGGGTACTGGTCCTAGATGTTCTACTGATCTTGAACACCTTTCCCTCCCTGGGCCTCAGCTTCCTCAGCTGTAAGATGAGGGGAGAGACTGTAGCAGGTGATTCCCAAGGTCCTATCAGGCTCTGACAGGCTAGGATTCTGTGATTCTTCATTATCTCAGGGATTCTTCTTTCCTGGCAATGCATTCTCAGCTTGGCTCCCACAAGGCCCTTGAAACTAAATTGCCACGTTGAGCTGGGTTCTGGTCGTCAATAGTTTTTCCATGCTGCCTCTTGAAGGTCATGAGGGTTTAAGGTTTTCAATTATGTTCACACTGGGTGTGAGGATGGGCTGTATCTGCTAGGCACTGACAAGCATTATTTCCCAGCTGAGACAGCTCCCTAGGTGCAGTGATGAATGTGCCCAGCTTTTCTCTCTCTGTCTAGCCCCTACCTGTCAGCTTCTGATAAAGAACTCACGGAACATTCTGCTAAGATGGAGCTGGATAAACAGAGCAGAGCTGAGGTTCCTTTTCAAGCAGGCTGCTAGATACTCATCTATACAGGAGAGAGAAGAGACAGAGGGGATCCCCAGGAGAGGCCAGCACCTTTTGGAATCTTGTCGGGACAGCTTGCCTTCCCTTCCACTTATTTCCCCAAAGTACTCAGCCCTGTTCATTCCTGATGGAGGGGAAGCCAAAGAAGAAAGCCACTTGGTGAGTTTCTCTTTCTGGGTAGCTCTTACATCCTCAACCATGCCATCAAAACGTTAAATCCAGCATCAGAAGACCTGGGCTCTTCTTTGGGCTCTGCTGATGACTTGCTGGGATAAATGTAAGCAAGTGCCACTATACTCTTGGTTACAGCATTTCAGTCTAGTATTTAGGGGCAGCCGCCTCAAGCAAGAGCGCTTCATGGTCCAATTTTCCTTCCTCTGACAGAAGTTACTCTCTACTAAGGCCATGTGACTAAGGGAGGGTATTGTTTATACAACAGCATAGTTTGTTCCAATCTGCAACAAACATCAAAAGGGTCTATACCAGACAACTATAGGGGCAGGGAATGAGGACTGGACAAAAATCACTCTCATGTATATAGAGCTTCAAGGCAAGTCACTTCCCTCCTTTGGACCTTATCTATAAAATAAGAGAGCTGAGAAGAGAACAGAAGGAAGGTCAGAAAGAAGCACAGACAAACAGGATAGCTTTGAAAGATGCTGCTTGAACTTATATACTTTAGAAGAAAAACAAGTTGTACATACCAGGGACATGCAGTTTCATGTACAATCCTCTTGTTCTGTTCTACTGTACATGTCAAAATACCTATATTATTTGGTGCTTGTTAAGTTATAAATAAAATGTACAAAATAAAACAAAACAAAATAAAACCAGGACACTGGTCTAGATGACCTCGAAGGTCCTTTACAGTTCTAAGTCAATTGATACTCTAGTAGACACAGGGATCTTTTCTTGGCCATATACTATAGAACATAGTGACTTGTGGAAGGCAAAAGTGGCACACCTTTTATTTTAGCAGATGACACAAAACTTGGAGAAATATGCTAGATGATAAAGTTAGTATCAAAAAAAGATCTTGACAAGCTAGAATATTGGGCTAAATCTAAGATGAAATTTAATAGGGTTCAAAAACCAACTTTACAAGTACAAATGGAGGAGGAGGTGTCAATAGGCAATTCCTCTTAAAAGGATCTGAGTGTTTTAGTGGACTGCAAATTCAATATGAGTCAAGGGTGTGATATGGAAATCCTAAAAGTTAATGCAATGGGACTCCTGCTAGTGTGTAAATTAAAGAAGTGACCCTGAAAGAAGAGAGAAATAAAACCCTTCTTTCCTTCATAAACAGGACTCCTTTTCTATAGACACCCTTTTATTTAGACTACTTATAGAATCAAATATCAACTGGCTCAATTTTCTCATTGCTTGGACAAGGAAAAAGAGAGTCAGGCACTTACTAGCTGTATGACCTCGCTATAGGTCAGATACCTAACTAGTGCCAGTACAGAGGCTGGAGCACAGAGCCAGACCCTTTTTTCATTCTACTCTCTGATTCTTTGGACAGAACCTGCTTAGAAACATGGGGCTGTCTACCAGACTGGGTGACTTGAATAAACTAAGGAGCTGCCTTTCCTAGAGGACTAAAAAGGGGGTTGACATTCACCTGTCTGATGTAATTTGAGGGGTAGTCTATCCAGAGGCAGGACTATTGATTAAATGACCTCTGAGAGGCAGGCTAGATTTGGAATGAAGGCTGTATTCCTAAAAGAGGGAGAGAAATGTCTTCCTCCTCTCTGACTGAAATACCATGAGTAGCTGATCAAATCTCTGAGTAATCAGAGCTTTTGAGAAAGGATTTTAATCTGATGGGGAAAGGAGGAAACCAAACAGATTAAAACCTAAATCCCTCTTGAGAAAACCATAGTGCTAAAGGCATCAGGCAGCACTCAGTGGCTGCTGGTTTCAGGTAAGGGAAAGGACCCTCTTGAAAAGGCTTTGTTTGATCTTACCTCTCAGGATGGCCTTTTCCTCTACAGTGAGTGGCTTCCTGTGGATTTAGGAGTACTGAGAACTGGGAAAGCTGTTAGGACTCTGTGGGAGGAGAGGAAATGGGTGAACATAAGGGCTCTTTAGGGAGGGGAGGAATGAGGAGAAAGAGGTGCACTGAGCAGAGTAGAGACACAATTCCCTTAATTCATAATTTTATTCCTAGACCCAGTCCTGGGTTGTAAATTCCTTATAGTAGGGATTATACCTTCATATTTGTTGACTAAATAAGGCCTGGTGGGGCAGTTGATCAGACAACAGATAGGTTAAGACAATCTTTCAAACTCTAGTGCCATAGCAAGATGAGCCCTCAGAGGAAGACAGAAGGGTAGTCAGTAGTGAGTGGTTTCCAGAAGGAATAAAGAGGTCTGTGTGGCTGGGACAACAGTGGCCCTCAGACTATTCTCTGGATTAAGAAAATGATCATTAGGAGCATCTACTGTGTCATGTTCATACAACCTTTGATAATCTGATAATTTCATGAAATGAAACAATCTCTGCTGGGAGGCCCTGGGGTTGAGCATATTCCCATATATCCCACCTTAAAAGGTAGAAGGAGAGTCCAAACTCTTTCTCCTGGATAAGGAAACTGCGGCCAGTGGAGGTGATGGAATTTACCTAAGGTAATATAGCTAAGGAAGTGCATTTGAACACAAGTCTTCTGGCTCCAAATCCATTACTCTGTCTTCTGTCCCACACTTTCTCTCCCTTTTATGTTCACCTCCTTGTAGGCCAAGGAGTAGAAGATGAAATGTCCCCTAAGACCTGACCTCAGTTCCTGTGCTCCTGGATTTGGGCATGTGATAAGGGCTTACATGAGGGAAGGAGAAAATCGTCCATTCCAGATCAATTACTTTTCTATCAGAAATTTTCAGAGGCATTTTCAAATTAACTTTTTTTTAAAGGAGCAATCTGTTATAACACAATGGAGTGGTTAATAATGCCTCCCCAACCCCACAGCTGGTGAGGAATTTTCAATTAGCCAAATTAATGATTATGCAAACAAATAATCATTCAGCGTTTTCCACTGCAATTTGGTCAGACATTTGAGAAAGGACCCTGGAAAGCCAAATTGTCTCATCTATCTTTGTTCTAAGAGGGGATGGATGGGAAAGGATCCTTGAACCACAGAAGTGCCATCAGCGTGTAATTTGTATTCAAGCAACAATGACTGGGTTATTTTTCATTCTCTTCCTTCCATGATAACAAGAATATATTTCTATTTTAGATAAGGTTGAAGGAAGTGGGGGATGGAGGACCCCTGGGGGAGGTTGTGATTGGGATAGAAGCACCTGGCATTTAGCAATTATGATTAGGGTCTGGATTTTAGGAAAGTGGGGAGGGAAAAGAATAATCATTAGGAATAAGTAAGTACCACCTGGAGCAAAAGAGGAAGCCTTCATCCATCTTGGGACTGTAGCCAGCACATTGGGAGCAAGGAATTTGGGATCTGGGAAGGGAAGGGGTCTATCCCCTAACTCAGCATAGGGTAATCTCATTTGTTATGTGCCTGACCAGCCTATTGTACAGATCTGCACATGTTCCTTGAAGGCTGGGACCATGTCTTCAACATTCTTTGTAGGTCATTGCCATACACATATCAGACCTTTAATTAATATTTCTTATATAAATGAATCATTTAAAGAATGATTTGGTGAATGGGCTTAATGTTAAGGGATGATTTCACCAAGCTGCTTTAGACCTTTAGAACAGAGTCAGATCCTTCAGGATGGATGCAGGCAGGAAAAATATTGCTCATACATTCTTGGGATGTCAGAATTAGATGTCTTTGGTGTAATGTGAACCTGAAATGTGAAGCCCCTTCTTAACGCTGCTGACACATTCTGAGGCATAATGGATGTGGCATTAGACTTAGAGTCAGGAAGTCCTGGGTTATAAACCCATCTCAGCCACTTGCTATGTGGCCAGGGATGAGTCAGTTACCTTGCATCTCTGTGACTCAGTCTCCTCATCTCTAAAATGGGCATGATAAGAGTACCTACCTAACGGATGGTTGTGAGAATAGAATTAGGTT
>JAQQSW010002996.1:0-14799 GCA_028646575.1 Pseudocheirus occidentalis
CCTCATTGACTCCTCCTGAAGACCCTCCCCAAACTCCTCCTCCAGACCACCCCTAGATACCTCCTACAACCTTTTTGTATATAGAACCCCATCTTCCCTCCATGTGGTGTGAGAGTGCCATAGAATGCCCTAGCACACAGACTTGCTCTGTGGGAGCCCGGTGAAATGGCCTAATACCCCACATGGCGAACTTGAACTTTCAATAAACTTTACTTTTTCTTTGGCTGAGAAAACTTGAGTGGAATTCTTTCAGCAGGACCTGGCATGTTGGCATTTTGGAGTCTCAGGCAGCCCTTAACCCTCTTTGGGCACCCTCTTCACCTATAGTAGCCAAAGGTCCTTGAGTAGTACTTTAAGAGGTCCAATTTCACTCTTAAGCTTTTTAAAAAAATTTATTAGGTGTTTCAACTACTCTGAGAGTTTTAGTAGACTGTTCCATTCTATTTTCTGAGTTGTTGTTATTATATATTTATTCTTTTCTGCTGGAGAAGTTGGGTTTTTCCTCACACTGTTTTACTCCAAGTTATTTCTTCATTGTATTGGAACTTTTTTGGGGGCAGAGGGGTGTATGTGTGTTTGGGATGTCATTAATTTCTTTAATTTTCCTACTAAGTTTCTTATAGATCCTCCTGGAGTCTGACCTCGGTCCCACCAAGATCCTCATATATGAGGATTTCTTGGCTTCCCCCTCTTTAGTTATTTGGTGAATTTCTTGTTTTTTTCAAGTGCTAAAGCAAGTTGATCATAACCAGTTCCTTTCACGGAGCAATATCTCTGGAAACTCCTTTGATTGAATTCTTTTTTTCTTCTTCCTTTTTAAAATTTGTTTTCTTGTTTACATCATTCATTTTCATTACATTTTTGAATGACAAATTTTCTCCCCATCTTGCCCCTGCCCCAACCCTAAAACAGCTTTACATTTTCTTCTTAACTCTCTCTACCTTTTTCTCCATCTAGCTACATCAAAGATTCTTTATTTTTATTTTTTAATATTTTTGCTTTTTGGAGGGGAAAGTAGGGCAGTTATGGTTAAGTGACTTGTCCAAGGTCATATGGCTAGTTTTCGTGTGTGTGTGTGTGTGTGTGTGTGTGTGTGTGTGTGTGTGTGTGTGTATTAAGTGTCTGAGGCTGTATTTGAACTCAGGTTCTCCTGACTCCAGGATGGGTACTCTATTCACTGTGCCACCTAGCTGCCCCTAAATTAAAGATTCTTAACCTGGAGCCAATTAATTAAAAAAAAATTTTTTTTTTGAGAATTGTGTTTCATTAGAATTGGTTTCCTTAATAATTCTATGAATTTTATTTTATGCATTTAAAAACATTATTTTGAGATGTCAGTGGACTTCACTCAACTGCCAAAGGGGTTGATGACAACAAAAAGTTTAACAGCACCTGATCTAGATGGAATGGTTTTCCTTGCTCTGGTAACCGGAAATGGCAGTTGTTCTAATATCCCCATTTAACATAGAGATCTTATTGTCTGCTGTTTAATATTTTCTATGCATTAAAGTTTCATAAAATGCAATATTGTGTTTTCTATAAAACTCTTTGTAACTGAATTATATAAATGGAAGCTATTATTCTGTACTTAGGTCATGTAGCATGCATGAGGTTGGTCGATGGTGGTATTTTTCTTTTACAGCTGGGAAATGGAGCTAAAGACATCAGATGACCTTTCTCAAGGTCTTAGGTTGGAGACAGTTTCAATTCAAATGAAATGTTCTCGATATCTGATCCAGTCTGGTATTCAGGTTAGGCACTCACCCTAACTGTACGTACAAGGTGCTTTATTCATTTTATTTTTTCTGCTGTTTAAAGTTAGAAAGGGTCAATGGCTAGTACTATACTAGTGTTTTACCTGGTGTGGAAAAATTGCTGTGAAATATAGCAGCTCCTGAATTGTCCTGATGGTGGCAGTGCAAGGTCATGTCTAAAGCTCTGTTACTCTTAAATTAAAAGTGTAAGATCAGGAAAAGGCTGTTTTGATAGTCCCTGCCTTTGGTGTAAGGGAAAACAAAAGGGGACATTCACTTTCCATCTCTTCCTTTACTGTTCATATGTATGGTCTGTAGCACTCCAATCTCTGGTAATAGAAGTCTAATCTAAATTTCTCATAACCATTTCCATTTTTCATCTCTAGGCAATCTCAATATTTTTCCAAAACTCTTAACTGTAGCTTGCTGATTCATACTGGAATCCAAGTTTATGAAAGCTCTAAAAGATCTTAAATATAATTTAATCAAAACTTCTTGTTTTGCACGTAGGGAAACTAAGGCCCAGAAGTAGTGATTTGTTCAAGGCCATACAGTTGGTAAATGAGAACCTGGCATTAGACCTCAGGTCTTTGAACTCTTGGACCTGTGCTCCTTCCATTACACAATGCTGCCTCCAAAGTTTCAAAAAACGCATTTTTTGGGGGGGGGAGGGCAAAGGGACAGTATTTTTTTTTTAATAAGTTCTTTTTACTTACCCTAATTGGCATGAATATCTGGGGATGAGAAAATAATTTGACAGGATTAGCATTATATATATAGGCAGAGTGGTATGATTTGGGTAATTTGAAAGATCCTTCCCTCAGTGCTACCAGAACCAACTATCCCATTAGTTCTAGATAGCATGTGAAATCTATATATATTTTTAGTTTGGGTTAAATCATTGAAATCCTTAGTAAAGTGTTATCTAAGAGAGGGGGAAATATTAATTCATTAATATGCATTAATAATTTAGCTAAATTAGTTTATTAGATTAGCAGTAAACTTGGCCCTGAAACAATGGGACATAGAATAAATGCCTAAGTTCTTACGGAAAATAGAGAAGAGAGAAAGACTGGATATTTGAAGGCACTGTTGGGAAGGGTAGCTCTCAATGCATTGCTGTAGTAGAGGGGAGATGCACCAGGCAAGGAGAAATCCTGGCAAAGAGAATTTTCATACCAGCCTATTTTACAACTTTGAATATTATTCCATCCTTGCATATCATTCCAGCTTTTTTCTCTTCACTTGCTCTCCCATTGTCCATCCTGTAGAATGATCTTTCACGCTAATATATGATGAAAGAGTTATATAGAGGGGTGGGGAAGTGGTGCAGTGACTAGAGCACCAGCACTGGAGTCAGGAGGACCTGAGTTCAAATGTGACCTCAGACACTTAACACTTACTGGCCTTGTGACCTTAGGCAAGTCACTTGACCCCAATTGCTCTGCCTTCCCCCTCCAAAATGCAAAAAAAAAAAAAGTTTATATGGAATTTTAAAAAGGAAAATGTATATGTACTCATACATATAAAAATTTAAAAAAAATTTCTCTGAGCCCACATTTTGTAGCCCCCACCTTGTCCTGTAGCAAGAGGAAGGGGCTCATGTGATCCAATTGTACCTATGCAATGTTAAGAAAACAGATAAAGGCACATAGAGTGGACCACCCATGAAGAATCTACTGGAAGACATAGACAAGAATTATACAGGATGGGCATAGATGGGTTGCATCATTGGAGGGAATATTCACATTGATGGGACTGTAGACTGTTTGAAGTATAGTAGAACAAAATAATCAATATAAATGAGTTTGATGTTGTTGGGGGTATCAGACTTTTACATTGTTTAGTTGACTTCTTTTTTTTTTTTTTTTGGAGAGCAGTTGGGGTTAAGTGACTTGCCCAAAGTCACACAGTTAGTTTTTTGTGTGTGTGTTAAGTGTTTGAGGCCAGATTTGAACTCAGGTACTCCTGACTCCAGGGCCAGTGCTCTATCCACTGCGCCACCTAGCCACCCCGTTTAGTTGACTTCTTAAAGATTCTTGTGAATCTTATGTAGAAGCCCTCTCAAGAGAAGGGGCAGATTCTACTTTCCCCATGAGGACCTTTGTTTGACATATAGTTTGCTACTACCATGAGGAGTCTGGAGACTGGTTAATAGGATATCTTACAGTCCACAGAGTTTGCTGAAAGATGGGTCTTGGACTGGGAAGAACAATTTGATTGAGGGAGTACTGAGCAGAAGAGGCTGAGAGGAAGCTGCAACAGAGGAATCAAATGAAGATGGCCAGCACACAGAATGTTCAGATGCTTCATGCCCCTCCTCCTCCCCTCTTCCCTCCTCCCCCAGGCAGCAATATCAGCAGTGACCATACCAGGAGATAAGTCCCATGCATTTCTAAGTGATTCTTCATTGTGATATAGGCTCTGTCCCTAATCTATCTTCTCTCTCCCTTTCCTTCCCCCTCCCATTCCTAAAATAGAATTTCTAGAGTGTCCTATTTCCCTGTTGAGCTATTTCCTTAATGTAATAAATGGTATTGTATGCCTGATTCATTTCGTTAAAGGGTCATTCACCTTTTTTGTGCAGATGGGTCTTCAATTGGGATCTGAGCGTGCAGATTAGGAAAGGGCAGCTGTGAAGAAATTTTGTATTTTATAAAATATTTAAACTGACATCCTATATCCTTCCTTGGTGATCATTGAGACTACCTGGGGTCATCATGGATTAATTTTATTACAGTTTTTATAATCCTTTTAAGCCCACTAGAGCAGGAAAAAGATTCCACGTTGATTTGGGATGTTTGCTTCTTCATGACTGACGGTGTCTAAAATTTCATTATCATTGTAACTGTAGGCTCAACTCACCAGGACAGCATTCATTGTATTGGGTCCTTTTGGGTAGGCACTTCCCCTCCCACCAGTCCCTGTAGAATGAGATGAGGGGAAGCAAGTGAGGAGGAATTAGAGGAGAGAGTCTCACCTCCAAGATGGCCCAATAGGTAGAGATAGGAGTGGTCTGTGAGAGGTTTGACTTTGCCCTTCTTTCTAATTTGGGAAGGGGAGGTCAGAGAGTAGATTCTTCATACTCCACAATGGCACTTAATAAGTCAGTTATTTGGTGATGGGTATTAGAACCACTGTAATGTTCCACACTATTCTGTTTCTTCTTTCCTTTCTTTCTTAGTCTATATTAAAAAAAAACAAGTCCCTTCTTCTTTTCCCTCCTTTTATGATTTGCTTTTCTCTCTTTACAGAGATAATTCTTCCTGTTTTTAAATTCCCCAACCCCCCAAATCCAGTAAGCAGGACAGTGTGGAATTTTATCCAGATTAATAGAGACTTTAAAATTAACAACCACCACTCATCCTTCCACTCCCCTTGACTACACTGCCTGGATGAAAACTGCCAATGGCAACATGTTTCATACTGAGAGATTCTAAACTTCTTAGTTTGGCATTTCATGTCTTTTCTCTCTTACTACTCCCTTCCTACTCCCTGAATTCCAGCTAGCTCAGTTACTTGCTATTCATCACATATGCCCCTCATTTTCCTGCTTCTGTGTTAATTATGAGTGCATCATAGAGATAACCATAAACTTTCTTTGGTGTTGAAAACCTTTCATTAACTTCCCCCTCCTCCTTACCTTTCTAGTCTTCTTACACTGTATACTTCCTGCCTACTCTTCCATCCAGGGACATTGGCGTCCTTGCTGTTCCTCAATCCAAACACTTCATCTGCTGGCTGAGCATATCCCCTGACTGTGCTCCATGACTGGAATGCTCTCCCTTCTCATATGTGCCTCCTGGCTTCCTTCAAGTTCCACCTAAATTCCACTTTCTACAGAAAGCCTGTTTAAATCCTTCTCAATTCTAGTGCCTTCCATTTCTTAATTATTTCCTATTTATCCTATAGCTTCTTTGTAAATATTTACTTGTTTCTCCCATTAGATTGTGAGCTCCTTGAGGACTGATGCTGTCTTTTGCCTTTCTTTTTTTTGCATTACTTGCATAACACAATGACTGGCATATCATAAGTGTTTATTAAATGGTCATCGACTGGTTCCTTGGGATTGATGTAAGACATTTAGAGAAGAAGATAACTGCTGTATTAAGTGAACAGTCCAACAAGAATTTGCCAGAATTGAGAATATAGACAATTATACCTGAAGGCACCCTGATTTTTTTTTTTGGTAGGGACTATAAATATTTAACTAGGATGGGAAGACAACATAGAGGATCCATCTTAAAGGGTGCTGAGCCTTTGGGATTTTGTTATCTTCTTATGGATAAGCTATACATGCCATTTGACAACCTCATGGCAAATAATAAGAGATACCTACTGGATCATATCTATTTACAGTTCACTGAGAAAAAAGATATCTCAGGTCTCATGGATTGTAGATCAGTTGACTTGGATTGTTGTGGATTAGAGCCATGTCCTTTGTATTGAGGAGGAGTGGGGTGGGGGCATCCTGTAGTTGCAATTGGCCCTTTCCAGAGAGATCATAAGAGAGCTGAATACAAATCAGAGAGTCATAGAGCTAAGAGCACACTTGGGTCCTGTTGAGGAAAAGCTGATGCATGTCAGTCTTCTACCCTGGCAACTGATAATGTTTGTTTTTGGGCAAAATCTCATAATAATGGAATATGTTCTGATCTACAAAGCTTGAGAAGAGAGTTCCTGAACCCCAAATTCCTGAATTCATCTGTGGAGAAGCAGTCACATAATGTATCAGATCAAGAGAATATAGCTATGGTGAGGGGAACCACATGACCAAGTGGTGGAAATTTCTGAACTTTAGCTTCCTAGAAGGGAGTAGAGAGTCCCTGAAAATCCACTCTCCTGGAGGAATATCAAGAGTTCCTGAATTGATGCATGGAAACCTGTTCCATATCACTAAGAGAAAGACAAAACAACCCTGAGGTTTTCATGTAAATTAGCAAAGATATTTTAGAAACTGGGAATGGTCAGTGTTAGAGATGCTGTGAAAAGATAGGCATATTGATATATTATTAGTGGATCTATGATTTGGTCCAATAATTCTATATTTTAATTGAGAGTTATGCAAGGCAAGTAACTAAAAAGTCCATGCCCTTTGAATTAATAACCCTACTAGCATATAATCCTAGGAAGTCAGAGTCAGAAACAAAGATCCAATGTATACCAAGATATTAATAGCAACACTCTCTGTAATAGCAAATAAGAAATAAAATAGGTATCCATTGGTTAATGAATGACTGGAAAAAGCCCCAACTATAGTATATGAATGTAAGGTATGTTACTGTCTAATATGAAGTGATTGATATGAGGAATTCGGAGGACAGTTGCAAGACTGGTATGAGCTGATACAGAATAAAATAATCAGAACTAAAAGAACAATAGACATAATGATCACAATACTATAGATTCCTAACAAATCTCTAACAGATCTCTAAAAGGAAGTTGAACTTTGAGTTATGAAAAAACCAGTGAAGATCCTAGAGAAGAAATCATGAATCACTTCTCTTCGAACAGAGAGGTAGGGTGCTACTAATATAGGTTATTATACATGTTGTCACATATAAGCTATGTAATTGATGTTTTTGCTTACCTTTCTTTTTTTTTGGTCAAAATGGAGGGTTCACTTTGGGTGAGAGGGTAGGAAATGAATGTGATTTATACACAAAGAGACATCATTTAGGAAGAATTTCTGAACTAAGCATCTAGCACATGACCTTGGAGCTAAAAGGGTAACAAGGGACTGAACCATGACATGGGGGAGCTAAAGACCTGGAATTTGCCTTTCACTTACTACTCTGAATTATTTGGGTTGTATAAATCCAGTGGAATAAAAGAGTTCCTTTTCTTACTGTCCAGTAAGACATCTATGAGTCTCTAGATGAAAGAAGGTACTCATCAAAATATAAGAGGGGAAGGAGTTGCCTGTCTAGCAACTCCAAGCTTATTTCCCTTTTAAGATGTATCCAAACCATAAATAGTTCTATGAGCCCTGGACTGGGACTACCCAAAGTGGGAGAAAAATCATACCAATTGTTTATGGGCACCTGTGAATCCTTTGTATTTGCTGCATTCTATCTGTGAGGTGAAAGGCTGTCCTGTATCTGACATATATTGTTAGCCTGAGTGCATATGTACAAGTTTGCCCCCTCCAGGATTCAGATCTCTGTTGGCTCTGCTGCACTCTGTTCTGGCTGAGCTGACTCAGGATCTGCTGTATAAGGGAAATGTCTTAAACAGGATACTAAAATAACCAATTCTGCAACTGGCCCCCTTTTTTATAGATCATCTCACTTCAACAACTAGAGCCAACCAACTCATCCTCAACCCATGAGACTTAAGGAGATATAGTAATCTTTAAAGATTAGTCCCCACATAAGCTCAACCATCTTGTAAAAGTTCATGAAGCTGGTTGGAAAACTCCTTTGATTAACCCCCAACATACAAATGGAGAAATGCAATGAATAAAATTTCCCACTCATATTATGAAAGAGAATATCCTGAATCTGTCAACCCAGGGAAATTGTATTGACTCTTGGCATTGAAATTCATCATCATCATACTTCAAACTCAAGGTAAATTTTCAATGTAAAATTTTGATACTATTCCTCATAGCCCAGGTATTATATATTTTAATTTCTAAATCACCACTCTAATTAGATGTGTTGTCATAGCTGCTAGTAAAAATAATAGAAAACTAGCCCCAAATCCTAGAGTCTCTGAGGTTTGTGGGTGCCCATCTTCAAGGCTGCACAAGCATTCTATTTTTGGCTGGCATTCAGATTGGAGCACCCGGCTGGAGGCAGTCAGCTTGATTTGACATTCTGACGTGACATATGTCAACACGTCCTTTGGTTGGCATAAGCTTCTGTTGCTAGAAATGTGAGGAAACAGTACCCACATTTGGAACAGTTTTCATGGTGATAGGGGGAAGTGTTGCAGAGACAGAATGTTGTTAGGGAGTTAAGCGCCAAGTCTGCCCGCTGTATTTCTGAGTAAAGTAGTCACTGTGTGGCAGTGGCTGTCGGCTTTACTGGCTCTGTGTTCTCTTGGGGATTCACTGCATGCCACATTCAGTTTTCAATTGGCAGGTTGTCAAAATGATAACGTGAGTGGTAAAGGAAGATGTCTTAGCTGGGCAGCTCTTTAAGCTGTGACTGTAGGTTTCTAATGATTTTCTTGAATGTCATTCCAGCTGGGGGCACATATCCTAGAGATTGGATTATTTCCCTCCTTTTACTGAAGGCTGAGAATATATGTATTTAAGTAAATTCTTTCAAGATCTGTAAAGGTCATATGGTATTTACCCATTTGTGATGTGCTATGTCTGAAGCTTCTTTTGGAGAAGTTTGCTGTTACCCTGTGTGGTGTGCTCTCCTCTGAGGTGGAAGCAGGTACACCAGTATCAGTACTAGTACTGATTGCATTGGACATAGGTCTTCAGTAACTACAGGATGGTTATTTGATCTGTACAAGTAACTGCTGCTATTTTGATGTTTGGGGGGTACAGAAGTTTCTGTTGCCAACCCTTCCATGTTTCCTACAGTCATTTTAAGTACTTTTGACAATCCTTATTAAATTGCAAAGGATTATTCTACAAAGCATCAATGATCATTCTTTTCACTTAAAAAACAGGATCGATCATGTCCTTAACACTCAGAATTCGAAAATATCTCTGCGTGTGTTTGTTCTCATTCTGTTTGTTGTATTTGGGCCATTTGATTGGGACTAGTGTGCAGAAAATCTTTATCACCAAAACCACAGAAATTTTGGTTTTCCTATTTGGATGGCTGGAACCAAAACAACCTCCACAGCTGCTGTGATATTCTTATGATATTATATGTGTTTCTCTGCAGGTGTTACAGGTGTTGGAGGATTAGTTTAGTACTTATCCATAACAGCTTTCTTTCTTTGAGCTAGGAAATCCCGTTCCACTCTACTTCCTTTTAGAGATATTTTCATGGGCAAATGCTAGAGTTCTCTGCCATGCAAGTTACATTCTTACTGAGAGAAACTAGAAGTACAATTTCTGCACCACTATGCAAAGACCACCTAGTTACTGAGTACAATTGCCACAATGCTTTTTGTTTCATTTGATTTCAGATGTGAAGTTTCTGTCAGATTTTGCTATTTCATTTCCATTGAACTGTATTGAAAAGAGACTTGTTGTTTCAGTGGAGGTGGTGATAGGAAACCAAAATCATGCTGTTAAGATCATTTTCTCTTTGGGGAAAAATTCTTTTGGGATTTTCATAATGCTTCTTTCACAGAATCTCAGAATTCCTTCCAGAGACTGCAAAGGTGATCTATTCAACCCTGTGTCTCAAAAAGAATATTTTTCTACAGTATACTCCACTAGTGGTCCTCAAATAAATGGCTAATTTCTAAGTAATTCTCACCCTAAAAAGTGGTTATAAAGAATGTTTCTACTTTTACTTGTTAGATTCTTTTTTTTAGTCACCTTGCTACAAAATCACACATGTAGCATATGGTGGCATTCTGGTATAATTTGGTCAAACTGACCTCATTTTATACATTATGCATCAAAACTTAAATTTCTAAATATGCAGATAATTTTCTCACAAGATTTTACAGAAATAAAAATGGTTGTCAGGTAATTTGACCTTTGGTCTGCATTTTATCCCAGTGAACTGTTCTTACACATTTTTCTTAACTGCTTTAACTGCCTTTATTAAGCTTATGAATATGAGAATAAAATAGAGCAGAATTTTGAAGATAAAAGAAATCTTAAAAAATCATCTAGTTCAATATCCATTTTATAAATATGCAACTAAGGTCCTAAGAAATTGATATGACTTGCCCAAGATCATACAACTATTTAGTAGCCAAGCTGGAGCTATAACCTGTGTCTCCTAACTCCCTGGACTATGTTCTTTCTTCTCTAGTAACAGGCAGCCAGGTTTTTTTTTTTCCTTGTCAGTATCATTGCTATTGATCATTAATCTTATAGTCATAATGACCACTAATTTTCTCATCCTGAGAGGATTTATAGATGAAACTCTATGAATAGCAACAAATAGACAGGAAATAAAATGGATTTACCAGTATTTTTATAGTGATCTTGTTTCACATTCAAATTATAGTGAGGATTTATTGAAGGAACTGGGGTTTCTTTGCCTATGGAAGAGAAGACATAGGAAGACAAGATTGTTGTCTTGAAATATTTGGAAGGCTTGTCATGTGGAAAAAGAATTAGACTTTCTCTGCTTGACCAAAGAAGGTGGAATTAGGTGAAAGGGCTAATTAGTTGGAGGTCTGAATGGGTGGAAGTTACAAGAAGGCAAATTTGGGCATAATTAGGAAAAATTTCCTAACAATTAGCACTGTATAAAAGTGAAATGCACTGTTTTAGGACATGGTGAATTCCTTCTCACTTGAGGTGTTTAAATCTGTCATTTGTCAGGTAAGTTGTAGAAGAGAATCCTTTCTCAGATACCAGTTAGATTATTTGGCTTCTAAGTTTCCTTCCAAAGCTGCTTCTGTGAAGTGAAAAAGGCATTTATGAAAATGAAATCAGAAAGAGTGGCAAAAAATACAGACGTCAGTGCTAGTGGCAGGGTAATTTTAAAATCACTTGGGGAATTGATTTTTAAGATAGCTCAGAGAAGAACCTCCCCCCAAAAAAGACAAGAGGTGTCTTAAACAACTTCAGCAATTGGAGAGGCCCATTTATCTACTTTCCCATCACCATAAAATCTTTATGAGAATGTTCTATGCACATGTTTAGGGTATCCTTGATGAAAATATGAAAAGTGAAAGATTAGGCTTTGATAATCTTTTCTGTATGACAGCTCACATTTTAACAGTCACATGATTGACTAAGAGGTATAATGAAGAAGTGGAGTGGTAGCATGGCACAGTGGAAAGAGTATCCACAAGTATCCATGATCAGTCATGTCAGATGCTGCTGAGAGGTCAAGAGCAATGATGACTGAGAAAAAGCCATTAGATTTGATCATTAAGAGATCATGGTTAACTTTGGAGAGGACAGTTTCAGTTAATTACAAGACAAGGAGCCAACTTTCAGAAGGTTAAGAGAAAGTGAGAGGAGAGGGAAGCAGAGGGACAGATTTTTTGTGGATTTCCTGAGGACTTAGGATGGTAGCTAGCAAGGATGATTGAATCAAGTGAGAGTTTTGTTTGTTTGTTTTTTTAAGAATGGAGGAGCCAT
Organism: Pseudocheirus occidentalis; assembly: GCA_028646575.1. NCBI lineage: Eukaryota > Metazoa > Chordata > Mammalia > Diprotodontia > Pseudocheiridae > Pseudocheirus > Pseudocheirus occidentalis. The sequence goes on from JAQQSW010002996.1 coordinate 11,944, forward strand.
GGTCATATTTAAAGACAGTAGAGAAAGAGTCAATAGATAGAGAATGAGATATACTGGGGGTGATAGTGGGCAATACAGTGGAGAAGCTGGAGGTGGGGGATGAGATAAAGGGCACATCTACATGAATTTGCCTTGACAATGAGAAAGACCTTCTCTTTATCTAACACTTGTGTGAATGAAGAGATAGTAGAAGAAGATATTTGAATGATGTAAGATGAGGAAGAAAGGAGAAGGGGAGCTTTTGGAAATGGTCTCAAAATTTTTTAAAATGAAGTATAAGGTGAAGTCTTTAGTAGAGAAGGAAGGGTGGCAAGGTATGGTGGTAGTCTTGAATAACAAATCAATCAGTGAGTAATAGAATATTTGCCTTGATGTAACAAGAGCCCATTTGACATTATACCATGTACATTTGTAGTGGGCCCAGTCAGAACAGTTTTGGAAATTCTTCTAACTTCATTCAGAAGCATGTGAATAAGAGTAAAGGAGGTAGATGGTTATAATCTAGAACTGGAGTGTAGTAAGATATGATCAATGATAGAAAAGGAGGAAAGTCAATTGATGATGCAAGATAGTGTAGAGATGAGTTGGGTTGCTAAGGAGTCAAGATAGGGAAGGTAGGAAAGTATATCCTGTGTAGGCATGATGGTAGGTGATGATCTGGGAAAGAATTGAGGAGTAGAGAAAATGGAAGTCACAGTGATGATAAACAGGTGTAAGGGTTATAAGGAAGAAACATGGAATGACAGAAAATTATTATTAGATATTAAAATCAAATAAGGCAATTTATTAACTTGGAAGAACAACACTTGCCCATGATGGCAAGGTCATGGATATGACAATCTCTGTGTATAGTGGAAGAGTAGGTCAAAGGAATTGGATTGAGAACTGGAGAACTTGAAGTTGTATCAATATGTATGTTGAAGCCACTAGTATGAGGGCAGAGGATGGAGAAAAAAGAAACATTATGAGCCCGGCAATGAATTCATTGAGGAAGAAAGGAGAATACCCTGTGATGCTGCATTTAATGGGAATTAGGATCTGTATTGAGTCATAAATTTAGGTAGCACAAGCCTTAAAGGAGAAATTGCTTAGAAAAGGTAGTTGGGGGAATTTTTTAAAAAATCTTCTATTTATTTATTTTTAGTTTTCAACATTAATTTCCACAAGATTTTGAGTTATAAATTTTCTCCTTGTCTTTCCCCTACCTCCCATCCCAAGATAGCGAGCCTACTGAATACCACTTTCCCCAATCTGCTCTCTCTTATATTCTCTCCACCCCCTTCTACTTTTCTTGTAGGGCAAGATGGATTTCTATACCCCAGTGCCTATATATCTTATTTCCCGTTGCATGTAAAAAACAATTTTTTAAACATTTGTTTTTAAAACTTTGATCTCCAGATTTTTTCTCTTCTTCCATCCTCACCCACTGGGGGAATATTTTGAAGTAACAATGGGAAACAAATAGTATTTTGACGCCTTCACTATGACCAGTGAGTCAGAGGGTATGAGAGAAAATATAGATAGTGTTAGAAAGAATACTGAAGGAAATAGTTTTTGAGAAAAGAGCCATGCCTCAGCAAAGGGCTAGAAGCCAGAAAGGGTGATAAAGAAAGAGGTTTAAAATGAAAGAAAGTTTATTAGTCACAGAGCAGGCATTCTAGAGGGCACTGTGGAATCGGGAGGGAGATCTAGAGTGGGACATTGGAAGGGTAGGCTTGAGGTAGATAGATTTGAGGCACAGTCAAGCCAAGGACTGGAAATGGAGTTTGTACATTAGCTGCTAGGAGGTCAGGATCATTGGGATAGAATGAGTATAAAGGGATAGGAATATGTTAACTATTAATAATTGAGTCCACGTAGTGGGTCAGTTGTTGGAGAGAAGTCTATTGATAGAAGCGTGGGATTAGACAGTTCAAAGTTCAAACTGAGTCAAACCAACAAACATTAAACACCTACTTTCCAGACACTTCTAGGTGCTGTGGACACAAAGAAAGTAAAAAACAATTCCTGTTATCAAGGAGCTCACAATCTAATGGGGAGGATGACAAAATGCAGACTACTATATGTAATCAAGACATTTATAGGGTCTGCCTTAGCAGACTTAGCAAAATTACTGCCGTAATCTTGGAGGAAAGAAACTAACATTAAGGAAGGCTGGGTGAGGCTTGGGATTTTAACTGAGATTTGAAAGAATTAAAGGAAGTCCTGGAGGAGAGAATTCTAGACATGGATGATACCCCAAAATGCAGTTTTTGGGGAAGAAGTATCTTATGCAAAGAACTACAAAGGAACCAGAATCAGTGAATCAAAAAAATACATGGAAGTATTAATGTAAGACTAGATAGGAAAAGACCTAGTTATGAAAGGCTTTAATAACCAAATAGAGTATTTTGTATTTGATCCTAGAGGCAACTGGGAGCCACCAGAGTTTATTGAAAAGAATAGTAACATGGTCAGACTTAAACTTGAGGCAGATCACTTTGTTTTGTTTTTTAAAATTTTATTTTTTTTATTGACTTGTTTGTTTACTTTTAGTTTACAAGATTCAGTTCCAGAATCACTTGAGTTTCAGATTTTTCTCCCCTTCCTCTCCACCCCCACCACGGTGGTATACAATCATGTATAGGATCTGCAGACTCTTTCACATTGTACAATAGTCTGGTTGTATAAGTGTTGTAGCTAATGGAGTGAACAATGAGAAAAGAGAAACAAAAACCAAACATAGAAAAGAATGATAGCATGCATTGCTTCAGTCTCCATTTAAACTCTGGTCTTTCTGGATCTTTCTCTGAATGTAGACATCTCCTTCCATCCTGAGACTTGTAGAGTTGTCTTTTAACTGTGCATTGCTGACAA
>JAQQSW010002997.1:0-14799 GCA_028646575.1 Pseudocheirus occidentalis
AGGGAGGAAGGAAGCATGGAAGCATTTACTAAGCCTCTACCTTGGGCCAAGCGCTGTCTCAAGAGCTTTTTGAATGATACCTCATTTAATCATTATTACAGCAAACCCAGGGGGTAAGTGTTCTGCATTTCACAGTTGAGGAAAATGAGGAAGACAAAAGTGACTTGCCCAGTGTCACACAGCTAGGAAGTGACCAAGGCCAGATTTTAACTTAGCTCTTCCTGACTTCCTGGATAAGCACTCTATCTAATCATATAACCTAGTTGCCTCTGTGTAGTATTCCTAAAATGTTATTTAATTAAATAATGCTATAGCTGTTCCTTTATGTGTGTGTTTTTATTACACTTCAACTCTTTGAGGATCCAGAAGGCACTATGGTATAGTGGAAAGAGTACTGGGTTCTAGTAAAAAGAATTAGGTTATTCTTAGAACCATAGAATCATTGAACTTAGGATAGTAGCTCGAACACTTACTGTGAGACTTTGAGCAATCATTTTGTCTCTCCAAGCCTCAGTTTCCAAATTGGTTAACTAAGTTAGCTGGACTAGACTAGATGCCATCTGCAATCCCTTCTGCCTCTCAGTTTATGATCCTATAAGCCCATGATCTATAACTTCAGCAATATGGATATTCTATCCACCAGTACTGATAACAGCTTTTCTATGACTTGGTAGGTAATATTTAAGAGGTGTTATGTCTCAAAAAAAATAATAATTGCTGCCCTTCAGTCATTATAGCTCTCTGATCCTGGAAGCTTTGCCATCCATATTGGCTCTCCAGAAGAATACTTGATCACCTCTACTCCTGAATTAGGGTAGAGCTTAAGAGTACTTGCTAAGTGCTGACAGAGTCTTTAATAACCCAATGTGATTCGTTGACAAATAGCAGCTAGGTAGCACCAGAGGTAAGAAGACCTAAGTTTAAATCTTAGCTTTTGTTTGCCTCAATTTCCTCAACTGTAAAACGGGAATGTTAGGTGTTTCTCTATTATTACTACCAGTAAGAAACCACCAATAATCAATTGATAGGCTATTCCCTACCCCAGTCAGTGAAGCTGTTTATTGGGACTGGTCCCCCATCTCCCAGAGAAGCAGTGTGCTCATATGGCACTGGATATGAAATCAGTATATCTGGCCAAATTCGGACTCTCACTTACTTGCCATTTGACTGAGCACATAGGTCATATTTACATTTTTGGTATTAAGCATTTAGATGTGGTACATAAATGCTATTCTGATAGGGGTGTAATAGATGCCGTGCCAGACCACGAATCAGAGATTGAGTTCAAATGAAGCTTTAGATCTCTACTAGCTCTGGGATTCCAAACAGGTCTCTTGACCTCAACTGTCTCAGTTTTTTCATCTGGCAAATGATAGTAATAGCTTCTGCCTCCCAAGGTTATTTTGAAGATCATATCTGAAGATAATTATAAAGTGCTTAGAACAGTGTCTGGCACATAATATGTGCTATGCAAATGTTAGCTGTTACTATTACTACTTTCATCTCTAAAATGACAATAATAATAATAATAGCACTTATCCCAGAGGGTTGCTGTGAAGATATTGTGAGATGATATTGGTTAAAACATTTTACAAACCTTCATGATCTATATGAATTCTAGTTGTTATTACTGTTGTTGTAAGACAGATATTTGTTCCCTTTCTGTGGCCATAATCATGAACCATCAGTTTGACAGTCAGATTTGAAATTTTCATTTGAATGAACAAAAATTGTCTTTAACAAAACCAGCTCACAGTTTAGGCTATGATTATTGCACTAGGAAGACATTAAGAGGAAAGCGTGGTAGTCAGCTTTCTTGCTCTCTGGGAGGGGTACTTGGTACTAGTGTGACAGGTGCACAAATCTGGAGTCTCTCTGGACTTAGACATGGAATTTCATGTTGCAATGGTGTTTAGAGGAAGCTATTTCCATCTATGGCTCCATTTGGAAATCCATGAATTCCTTCATGGGGCAACTTTCTCTGATCTTAGAAATCCCTTCCTATAGCATATCTAAGTTATCTTGAAGTTCCTTGGGAAATATCTTGGATGCTGAGATTCTGAAATAGCTGAAGAATACTAAATTCTTTTTTTGGATGAGATTAGGCTCATCATATAGGCTGACTGTCTATGAAGTGAGGCAAGTGCCTTTGAATCAACAGATTGAGTTTAAACTCTTCATCATAACCATTTTTGGCCAAAGGTATCTTTCATGTCTCATGGTACTTTAAGGACTATTGAAGTTGTGGATTGCCTCAGGGTATTTTGATAGTAATAGGTTGAAATATTTTCTTGGGTCATTTTTTTATTTTTATTTTTTTTTGAAGCAATCAGGATAGAATGATTTGCATAGTCACACAACTAGTAAGTGTCTGAAGTCATATTTGAACTCAAGTCTTCCTGTATCCAGGTTGGTGCTCTATCCACCACACCACCTAGCTGCCCCTTTGGGGCACTTTTACAATGTGACCAAGGATTAGAGTAGCTGACTGTTCCTACAAAATACTTTTATACCTTTGTACTAGGAGTCTATGTGAAAATACCCACCATTGATTGAAGGCACTTAATATTCTATATATGAATAGCATAAATAGCTTATATGGTGTAATTCTCATGCCCCTATATCAATATTTTTAAAATAACTATTATGCTTGAATGAAAGAATAGCATAAACATAATAGAGTCATCTTATAGAACTTATATTGGGGGACCACCTCTATCATAAAATTGTCATGGTTTAGACAATAAAAAGTGCCCCCCAAAATAGTATTTACACTTACACTAACATAGGTATGGGAGACAAAAGATCAATTTATGACAAATGAATGCATGAATAAATGCTTGTTCCTTTCCCCTCCCTCAGACACTCACTAGTTGTGCTGCCCTGGACAAGGTACCTGGATTCTATCTGTCCCATTTTACTCATCTGTAAAATGGGGATAAAGTAACGGGGGTAAAAATTGCCTTCCAGGTTTGGAGTGAAGAACAAAGGAGATCTTTGTGAAGCATTCCTTAAAGTTTGCAATATACAAGAGCTGGCTCTTATTCCTAGGTGACACGGTTGCTATGTCATTGGACGTGGCATCAGGAAGACCTGAGTTTGATCCCTGTCTCAGACATTTTAACTATTTTCATTGTCCTAGGCAAGCTGCTCACCCTCTGTCTGCCTCAGTTTCCTCAACTTTTAAGATGAGGTTAATAACGACTCTTACTTCACAGGGCCATTGTAAGGACCAGAGGAGTTTGTATAGCTTTTAGCGTAGAACCCCGCACATAATAGGAATTCAATAAATGTTTGTTCCCTTGTCATATCCAAGTTTTACTGCAACTTTGTATAGTACAGAAAAAAAGGCCTTTGGACAGAGGCTTAAAGTTATTACAACAAAGTTAGAAACTAGATAGAACCAGGGAAGTTTCTTCTGTTTTTGAGCCGAAGGTCCCATTGAAAACACTGGAACCTCAGCACTAATTGGAGATCAACTGTCTTTAAAACAAAAAAGGAAGTTGAAGAAAAGTAAAGCTGGCCTAGTTTTTAATTGATGATGTAAAAAGAAAAAAACAAAACAAAACATATCTTTATTGGGAATCAAGGAGCTGGAGAAAGCAGATGTTATTAGTTTAGAACCAAGCTGGAGTCTATGACTTTCTCCTCCATGCATTTGCATGGGCTTATGATGAAATGACTCCCAAAGAAACCAATGCTATTCTTGGATGTCTTAAATTGGGAGCTCACATGTAAGACTGGGAAGGCAATAATGCTGCTTTACATAGTCTTTACAATGTGACTGTGTCTGCATTTATAGTCCCCACTTTGTAGAAAGGGTAAAATATGGTCAAAAAGCTTTAAAAATTAGGATATTTTAAATGATGCAAGAATTAGAATATTACATTTGCAAAGAGATAATATAAAATTAATGACGTATCTGTTTAGGTATCAAATTCTGACCAAGTTCTCAAATTCTATACTTTCCAAGAAACAAAACAAACTCTAAAAAAATCTAAGACAACTATGCTTGAAAAAAAAGCATACCCCCTCTTATCCCCGAAGGAGGAGCAGATGGTTGTATCTGCCTGTTGTTGCTGGGATTGTTTTTATTGTCATCATGCGTTAATAATTAAAAGCTGACAGCATCCTTGGAGTTGTTGTGAACTTTGAAAACAAAGATGTTCATGCCCATTGGGCTTATATATTAAATGGGACAAAGACTTGTAAAAACATCAGGGAAGAATGGGTAATATTGGAAAGGCAGAAGTTATTGCCTTTTCTCATTGCATTTTTCCTTCACATTTTCTTTCATTCTCTTCTAACCAGTTGCCTTGAGTCAGGGAGATAAACCATCAGGCTTGGACTACTTGCTGAAAGAGTTGCTTTTAAGGAGCAATTTTGAAAGATGAAAGGGAATTGGCTTGGTGAATTAGAAGGAAAGAAGTGACTTGGGGCAAAATAAAAAAAATGTAGAGAGGGGGGTTCAGAAGACTGGGAAAATGAGGCAAGATGGAGAAAATGGGATGAGTAGGCCAAAGTCAAGACTGTACAGGAATAGGAAGCCATTATGAATAGGGTCAGAGAAAGGATACATCAATTTCCATGAATGTAAAGACAGTAAGATAACCAGCAGAGGCAGATCTGTGACGCAAATGAAAGAAAGCCAGGATTAGGCTGTGGCATTTTTAGCAGGAAGATGAGGAAAGGGAATATGGCAGGAACCAAGGACAGAGATATTTATCATGGGACTTAAAGAATAGTGGACATACTTTTATAACGGCTTTGAAGGAAGCAAACATGACATCTCCTGGTACTTAGAACTTATGAAAGTGCATGTGCATAAAGTCCAAAAGAGAGAATTCAAAGATAATAGAAGTGAATCTACATAATAAGATTAATAATAAGATATAATAAAATAAGTCTATATGAGAAGATTAACTAAATGTAAAGAATACAGACTCATGTAAATAGAAGATGGAAGAGCAAACCTTTGCCATCCAAAGGTGAAGATGGTTAAGAGATATCTATGAAGTGAGATCAGTGATGAATTGAGCAGAAGTTAAACAAGAGAGGAGAGATTATGGGATTTGCTGATTCATTCTTTTTATTCAATGTTCATTGCACACTTTTTGTGGTTCTTAGTATTACAGGGTGTATAAAGATATTTTTAAAGAAGCATAGTCTCCATTTTCAAGGAATCCTTGGGCAAGAGAGAAAGTAATACATATATGCAAATAATAGGAATTTTGAAAATATTTCATATGCTGTAAGAGAAACAGAACAGAATGCAATGTTCATGAGGAATAAAAAAAGTCCCTAACTAGGGTGATAAGAAAGGTTTTCCTAGAGAAGGTCACATTTGAGCTCTCCTTAATGGATAAGTAACAATTTACTAAACAGAGGTGACAAGAAAAGAAGATTGTGAGCAGATACAAAGTTCAAAAAGTATCATTCAGCGAATGGGAAGTAAGCTAGCCTGGCCAGAGCACAGAGTTGTGGAAATAAAACATTGGAAGAAAAAGTCATAGTGGAGAGGTACAGGACTAGAGATAGCCAAATTGGACAGATTTTCAAAAAGGATAAATTCAAAGACTAAGTCATTGAGCTTAATTTCAATTTCTGTCACAATTCTAAATCATTAAATTGATTTCTATGCAAGCACTTCAAAAGAAAAATAGTGACAGTGAATAAGCTAACATGCATTATTCAAGAACAGACAATTCAAATGTTTGTGTCAATTTGCTCTTGAAGTCCATCATCACTCTGCTAGGAGATAGGGAAAACACATTCCCAGACATGACCAGTACGTAGTTTTGTTTTATTTAACTATGTTTATTTTTAGAATTTTTTTAATTTGGAAGTGAGGATTATAGGAGTAGTAATAATGATGTCATCATTTCTGTCTTTTGCAATCTCTCACAGAACTTTTCTTCATCTCTCATCTCTCAACTAGCTGCACTACTTTGGGACTTATCTGGTTTCTCCATCACATCCAGTAAAGTCATTTGAGGGATAATCTCATGATCCTGTAAGGTTTTATCCACCTTAGTCCTCACCTTCATCACTATCATCACTATCCTCTGCCTCTCTGATCAGAGAGAGACCTCCCAATAAGAAGAGAGCTCAGCTCAGAAGTCTCCTCATTTCTCATATGGCTGCACTACTTTGGGAAAACTCTCATTGTCTTTGCCCCCATGTCCCTATTGGATATTTTCCCACATTTCTCTCCTCCCTTTTTTACTTTTCAGTTTCCTTTTATGTATCTTCCCTTATAATATTGTAAGCTTTATATTTGTATCCCCAATGCTTATCTCAATGCCTGACACATAATAGGTGTATAATAATGTTTATTGGTTAATCAAATTATTTTCCCTTGTGTCCTGAAAGCATTTTTTAAATATGCAAAAAAGACAAAAAGGAGGAATGAATGAATGAACAAATGAACGAAGTGAATAAAGAATTTAAGTGATTAGTTACTATGTAGGAAGCACTATGCTAAGTGCTGGAAATACAAAGAAAAATGTAAGATGGTCCTGGTACTCAGAATTCACATTCTAATGGGGGAGATAACAGAAATGAAAGGTTCCAGTTGGGTGCAACAGCGAAGCAGATGTAAATGCTTCTCCTTTGATGTCATTTCCTCTAGTTAAATCATATCTTTGTCTAAGCTGTACCACTCAGCACTGTCCTGGAAGCATTGTTCTTGCAGAGGCTCTCAGGTTAAGGGTTCTAGTCTGTCTCCATTAGGGTCTGAGGGGAGATAATGGTTGTAGTGGGAGCTGCCTGGCACACACTGCTCCTGTCTCTCCTTTGTGATTCCTTACTACTTTATCTAGACTGGCTAGCCTACCCCATCAGTGGCAGGTGGTGGGGTGCTGCCACCTTCAAAGCCCCTACATTTATCTGCCTATTGTCAGCAGTTGTCAATCAGCTGTCAGTAGTAGAGAAGAAGATGGAGGGAGGGCCCCTTCTCCACAATGATTTCTTCCCTCAGTGACTGCTGGGAGTGTTGAGTTGGAAGCAAAGGCTGACTAGAGGATACTGCTATTCCAAGGTTCTTGGGTTCAAGGTCCTGGGCTATCTTCATTGGGGCCTGAGTAGAGATGGTGGTCAAAGTAGTGGAGCTGGTGATTTGCTTTACCTGGAGTATTTGAGCTCTTATTTCTCCATCAGAGTGCTTTGATGTTTAAGCTAAACTGGCTTGCCTTCAAAAGTCGGGGGGGGGAGGCGGGAATGACTAGATGAGTAGACTAGTTTTGAGACTAAGTATCGAATGTATTATATACTTCTTTCTTAAAGTAAGCTATATGCAATAGAGGTTTCTAACACATTCTCTTTTTTCTGTTCTCTGCACATGTAGATACTCGTGCATTTGTTGATGTTTCTCAAGTTCAAAATAAGAAAATTTTTTTTAAATTGTATGACTAACCTTGTTTCCCTATTTTTAAATTGGATTATTAAACTGGGAAGTTGTAGACATAGAAAACCCATATTTCAGCAAGAAATTTTAGAGTCTTTTATAATATCCTTGTAGACAGTGGAGGATTTGAAACTGTCTGGAATTAAAGACACTCTCTAAGTAAGCCAAAAGAATGGGGCGAGTGAGTAAATGATCATTGTATGCCAGAAGGGAAGCATGTAGTGCAACATCTCAGGTCTTTGTCCTTAGTTCTGTTCCCATCCCTATTTTTTAAATGATGAAGGCATAGGTGGAATGATTGTTTAATTTGTGGATAATACAGAGTTGAGAAGGGAAGCCAATCTATTGAATAACACTTGGAATAGAAAAAGATCTCAACAAGCTACATCATGGGTCCAAATTGAATAAGATGACATTTAGCAGTATCAAATCAAAGAGTCAACACTAATAAAAAAATAATAATCTAAGGGCAGCCAGGTAGCACAGTGGATAGAGCACCAGCCCTGGAGTCAGGAGGACCTGAGTTAAAATCTGGTCTCAGGCACTTAACACTTTACTAGCTGTGTGACCTTGGGAAATTCACTTAACCCCAGTTGCCCTGCCTTTCCCCCTCCAAAAAGCAAAAAAAAAAAATAGAAAGAAGGAAGGAAGGAAGGAAGGAAGGAAGGAAGGAAGGAAGGAAGGAAAGAAAGAAGGAAAAGATAGAAGAAATCTTTGTTTAGAATCTAAGGTAAAATGAAGGGAAAATTGTGCCTGGACAAGTGAAGGTATATGCTGTAATAGTTGTCTTCAATAATTTGAAAAGCAATATGATGAAAAGAAGGTTTGAATTTGTTTTGCCTGGCTCCAAAGTACAGAAGTAGGACAAAAGGGAGAAGAGGGAGATTTTACTTCAATATTTAAGTCAAAGTTAAGAAAGGTGCACCCAAAAGTGGCCTTAGTTTCTTCAGTAATAAAGTGAGGGGGTGGACTTGTTGCAATCTAAAGTCCCTTTAAGCTTTAGACTGGTGATATTACTGTCCAAAGTCCTAGAGTAAAAAAGAGCAGATGGGCACAGGTGGCGAGCTTAACCATGACAAAGAAGAAGAAAGAAAGAAGGATGTAGGGATGAAAAGACAGAATTTTTGAAATGTAGAAGATCAGAGATGAAGGAGTGGGGCACCTATGTGGTACAATGGATATAACAGGGCCTGGAGTCAGGAAGACTCACCTTCAATTCTGGCTTTAGACACTAGCTGTGTGACCCTGGGCAACTCACTTAACCCTATTTGCCTTGGTTTTCGCATCTGTAAAATGAGCTGGAAAAGGAAATGGCAAACTACTCCAGTATCTTTGCCAAGAAAATCCCTAATAGGATTATGAAGAGTCAGACACAACTTAAATATGAACAATAAAGATTTGAAAGAGTGCAATGAATGTTCTCAATCTTCTCAGTAAAGTAGGAGGCAAGTTTATCTGAGGAGAAGCATGTCATAGACAACAGAGAAGTGGCCTCTGAATTCTCTGGGTTTGTATCCCTACTCTAATACTTATAATCCCTGTGATTTTGGCAAGTTGCTAAACTGTTATGTCCCTCAGTTTCCTCATATTTAAAAATGAGGATAGGAATAAATATTGTATATGTCTCACAGAATTGTGTTAAGGTTTAAATTAGATAGTGTATATGTAAGACTATGTACACTCTAAAATGGGATATACATTTCTACTATTACTTTTACTACTTCTATTGGAGAGGAGGTTTGAGAAAAGTGGAGGAGGTTTGGAAATAATTTCTGTGGGAAATGTAACAGGGAAGCAAAAGAAGATGAATAAAGAGACTTCCAAGCATACAGATGAAGTAATCAGTGTAGATTTGTATTGGTACCAATGAATATGGAACTGTTACCTAAGTATAATAAACCAGGAATGTAAAAGTCTAAGTATAGAGCCTTGTCAATGATGTTCTGTTGGAATAAGACATGTACTTTTTCAACAGATGTGACAGTTCTGAGAAGGGGTGAGAAACAGCAGATTGTGTACCACTGGCTCTTCACAATCTGGCCCCATTTTATGTACACATCTCCTGCTAGTTCCTGATGTTAAATTTTCACTCCAACTAGCCAGGTTCTTCACTGGCTTCAGAACAGATCATGTTCATTCCCACTTTTCTGCCTTTAATCATGCTGTTCCCCAGGAATTAAATGTTCTCTCTCCTCCCCTTCATTTGTCAAAATCATTTCCACACTGAAAACTAATTCTGAATTCTTCTCCAGAATTTGATATAAGCACAGATGAAGACTGAGCACAAGTTAGCCACTGGCAAAAAAGAATCACATTATTTAGGGTCAATTTCACAAAATAAGGACCAATACTCAGAGAGAAATTGATTAAATTGAGTACTAGAATTTCTCAGAAAATATCCATGAAGTCATAGGTATCAGAAAGGGTGACCTAATTCAGCAGCATCCACATGCCTAGCATCCATAGATGTACCTCCAACTAGCCCCCTCCATCCTTCCTACAACTATGCTCTGAGAATGAACAGCATTATTATGCCCTATTTACAAGGGAGTCTCAGCAAACTTAAATGATTTGCCCTCAGTTACATAACCACAGGTGGCCAAATTCTAGGATTATTATGACCTAGCTCTCTTGATTTCTAGAAGATTGCTCATCCCACTGTCTTTCCCAATATCACTTGAGGTTTTTCCAGATGAAATACAGTGAAAAATATACAGATTCTGGAGTATGAGAATCTGGATTTGAATCATCCTTCAATGCTTACCTCTTGTATGACATTGGACAATGTCATTTGACTTCTATTTCTTCATTTGTAAAATGATGAAGTTAGAAGGGGCTTTTAGAATACAATCTATTGTGAACCTGTTGACTTCTAGTTCTTTAAAGGTCAAGTATCCAAGGATAAAATAAATTTGATAAAAGAATTTGGAATGTTAGCTTCATAAACCTTAAGACCAAAAACAACCTAATATTCAATGTTACAGTCTACAAGAATGTCTATATATGAAGTAGGAACTCAATCAATAATAGTGAAATGAAATGGAATGGAATGGATTTGATTTGCCATTAGGATAACCTTGAACTTTTAATATTTTAGTCTATTTCTCAAAACTTAAATGTACTTTCTAATGGCTTAGCATTTCCACATTTACAGAGCTAATATCTTCTCCTCCAAACTTAGTACTCTTACTGATTCCCATCTCACTAGGAAAGAGTCATAAGAGCACAGACTGAGAGTTACAGGGAACCTTAGAGATTAACTAGTCCAACCCCTTAATTTTGCCAGTGTGGATACTGGGACCAAGAGACATTGAATATTTTTCTCTTAATTCACAAAAGCAGTAGTATCAGAGATGAGATTCAACTCTAGGTCTCCTGATTCCAAATCCAGTGCTCTTTCCCCAATGTCAACTACCTGAAATCTTATCAGAGGTGCCTTGTGAGCCCTACTACCCATACATGCATTGGTAAATTTTAACAGCTGACTCTCTGTAGAAAAAAAAATTCACATAGCACACTTTTAAGTTTAATCTGCACCATTAATGTTTTATCCATCATTTTCTTAAGTTTAGATAGTCAGCAAAATAATGAATCAAGCCCTGATTTTTAGCATTTGATAATTTCTAATGTGTAAGTGTTCCCACTGAAAATATAACAATTGGCTCTCAACATCATGTTCAAATTGTCTCCCCCACAACCCTGTTCATACCTCACTTTCCCATTCAATTTCACATCCTTCCACATTTGTATGGCACTTAGAAGGCACTTAGTAAATGCTTTGATTAATTAATAACTCTGGAGATAAATGAAGTAAAAAAAGTAAAATAAATTAAAATGAATGGGTCATATCACCAGGGATAGAACAGTAGGACCAAGATGAGACCTAGCATAGTCACAGAAACATCAGTTATGTGTGGAACACAGACCACAAATCAGGGTGGATGGGTTACACCCACCAACCTGTTGCACACATGCTGTATCCACAAACAGATGGAAAAATTATTTTCTGTTCACATAGCAAAGGGCTTCTCTGTATGCCAGCACATGGAGTGTTCCAAGGCTGATGTTGCTTCTGGTCTGCCTGCCAACAGAGACGAGAGATGCGAGCAGCAAGCCTCTTTGCCAATGCCAGTTGAGACTCAGCCCTGGCCAGGAGGCAGCCAAGGATACACATGGCTTCTCTCCTGTAGTACTCATCTGAGAGGTGAGGAGAGAATGGATCATTGAGCTCAATGTCTCACACTGAAGCTCCTGGCTCTGCCAGGCACAGGGTCAATGAACCTCTGGATTTTCCTGCCTTATCTCCAACTAGTTTCCATGTTCTCAGTATTTGGCATATATAGGCCAGAATTGGAGGAGCTTTCCTCTTGGGCTGTGAGAAATATTCTCAGTGACACCCAAGCCAGACCAAATTCACTAAGGGTCCAGGTTCTCATCTCTCTCTATCCCTCACAGAGCCCAGCCAAACCCAGGGATCACTTTGCAGCTGGGACTCAGATTTTGGATCAGGTCCCCAAGTGGTGAAGAAAGGCAAGGAAGAGAAGTGGAGATCATGCTGAGAAGCCAAGAGAGGGGAAGAGTCTCACTCTTTCCAGAATCTTCTTCTGGGAAACCATCCCTTTCACTGTCCTTGCTTAATTAAGCAACTGCAGCCAGTGCTGCTTCGGAATCATTTTCTATGAGTTGGAATTTAACTAAAAAGGCCAACAGGTCTCTGATGGACATAGCTACTGCTGGAAGAGCCTAAATGATGAGCTTCTGATCAAGCTTTGCTTTTCTGGCTCTCTGGTATCTTTTCCCTAAAGAGCCAACCACCTTGGATTATTATGCAGTGAATTAGACATCCTACTGCTATTTGTCCTTGCACATCTTGAAATGATTTGCTTTTTTGTTTGCTTTTTCAATTCATCCCTATGATATGACATTTCTTCTGCTTTAGCAAGGGGTCTATATGGAGAGGCAATTATTGGAACTTGCTTTTTATGATGATCCATATTCTGCTTGGGGTTGATTTCAGCTTCTCATGTAACTTCTTAAGAGCATATCACTGAACTATCCACTAAAGCCAATAATGGCCTGATTTCCAGCCTGCTCACATCAAACCCCAGTTGGCGGCCTTGAGTGATGAGATGAATCCACAGTGTTTATGACCAACTGAGAGATGACACCTCTGAAAGCTTTCCCTTTGCCATTCACACTGTCACTTGTGATTCCAATAACCAAAAAGATGCTTGTATTTTTTACCAAGCTTTTTGTTGTGTCCTTCAAAACCTCTGAATTGTGCTATCCAGCAGCCTAGATTCTAGCGGATTCTCTGGATACTATCTTATGCTACACTGCATGCCATTCATGGGTGTTCTCAGTGTCTGATCAGGATTCCTGAAATTTTCTTATTTTTCTGTTATCCTTAGTGCAAAATGATTACTCAAAGGATAATCTGGAGACAGGGAAGAAAAGTGGTGTGCAAGATATCAGAGAAATGTAAGTGGGTTGGTCATGTATAAAAGGAGAAAAGGTGCTAGTGAATAGTTTGAATATCCCACAGACGCACAAAGAAATGTCAAAAAGATAGAGATAATACTATGGTGTGGGTTCAGGTTTCTTCC
Source organism: Pseudocheirus occidentalis (assembly GCA_028646575.1). NCBI lineage: Eukaryota > Metazoa > Chordata > Mammalia > Diprotodontia > Pseudocheiridae > Pseudocheirus > Pseudocheirus occidentalis. The sequence continues at coordinate 13,012 of JAQQSW010002997.1, forward strand.
TTCTTGTGATGGACTTATAGGAGAATAGGAAAAAATAGCACAGAATGGGCAGGTCTGCTTGCATTATTTGAAAGAATCAACTATGAATCAGGCATTGTGCTATGCTTTGGGGATACAAATATAAAAATGAAATCATCTCTGCCCTCAATAAGCTTACATTCTACTGGATATAGGGTATAGAAAAAAATAAGTATGTGGGGGTACTAAAAACTGGGTAAGCAAGAAATTATTCTGGAAGGTGATTTGGTAGAAAGAGAACTGGTAATCACAAGATAAGGATGCAAATCCTGCCTTTAACATTATTTGTTCAATCTTAAGTATGCCATATAACCTCCATTGTAAAATGAGGGGGATGGACTACATGTCCTCTGAGGTTCATTCCAGTCTTATATTTATGATCCAATGAGTTTAATAAGTGGTGGTTAGGTGGTACACTGGATAGAGTAGGGGCTGAAGTAAGGAAGACATCTTTATGAGTTTACTTCTGGCCTCAGACACTTAATAGCTGTGTGATCCTGGACAAATCACTTAACCCTACTTGCCTCAGTTTCTTCATCTGTAAAATGAGCTGGAGAAGGAAATGGCAAACAATGGGATCATGAAGAGCTGGAGGTCACTAAAAGAACTCCTTAACAAAACAACAATTCTAAGACAAAGGGGCACTCAAACCAAGCCTTGATAAAACCTAGGTATTCCACTGTACCACTAGCTACCCATTCATAGGCTCATTGGATCATAAATATAGAACCAGAATTAACCTCAAAGGACAAGTAGCCTATGCCTCTTGTTTTGCAGATGAGCAAACTAAACCAGTGGAGGTTATGTGACTTACTCAAGTTTGAGCAGATAATATTAGAGGCAGGAGAAGAACACCCTGTACAGGGAATGAGTCGGTTGTTTGAATGGAATGAGTAGTGAATGTTGAAGGGAATAACAACATTGAGGAGATCATAGAGTAACAATAATATCACTTTAAAAGCATTTTAAGGTTTGCAAATTGCTCTATAAATATTAACTCATATAATCATATTATCTCATGTGAGCTTCACAACAACTCTGGGAGGTAGGCACTACTATTATCTCCATTTTACATGTGAGGGAACTGAGGCATACAGAGGTTATGACTTACCTAAGGTCATATAGCTAAAAAGTGTCTGAGGGCTTCAGTGTGGCCCTTTGACTAAATCCAAACTTCACAGAACAAATCCCCTTAAGAAAAGGATTTGTCCTGTAAAACTTGGACTCAGTGAAAAAGCTGCACCCAAGGACCTAGAAGACCACATGTGGCCTCAAGGCTGCAGGTTCCCCCACACCTTGTCTGAGGCTGTATTTGAACTTATACCATTCTGAGTTCAAGTCCGTCCTTGCATCCACTGTGCCGCCTAGTTGTTGCTGATACATCAAATCATAACCAGTGACATCTACTGATTAAATCTTTGTTATGTCTTTTATTAAATACACACAAGATTCTGTGGATGTTGACTAGTTCTATACATTGCCATTCTACACACACAGACACACACACATACACAAACACACACAAACACACACACATACACACACAAATACACACACCAGCTCCCAGCTCTCTCATAATAGATAGCATGAAGCAAAAAATATATAAAAGAAAACTTAATCTGACCTCTTATATTAGCATTCATTGAGTCCCTAAAATTTGATAGAATTGGACACAATAGCAAAACTTTAGTTTTATTCTTGTGTTTTATCTGTAACAAAGAAATGTTAGTTTTCATTGAGATCAAGTTATTCTTTTTACATGTTGTCCTT
>JAQQSW010002998.1:0-14799 GCA_028646575.1 Pseudocheirus occidentalis
ATATTTTTTCCTTTAACTGGGTATTCTGAACCTGGCAATAACATTTCTAGGAGTTTTCTTTGGGGGATCTTTTTGAAGAGGTGATTGGTGAATTCTTTCAAGTTCTATTTTGCCCTCTGATTCTAAATCATCAGGGCAATTTTCTTTGAGGATTTCTTGAAGGATGCTTTCCAAATTCTTTTTTTGGTCATGTGTTTCAGGTAGACCGATAATTTTCACATTTTCTCTCCTGGATCTATTTTCCAAGTCAGTGTTTTTTTCAAGGAGACATTTCACACTGCTTTCTATTTTTTCATTTCTTTGTAACAGTTTAATAGTATCTTGGTTTCTCATAAAGTCATTAGAGTCTACTTACTCCACTCTAATTCTGAAGGAATTATTCTCTTTAGAACGCTTTTAAGATTCTTTTTCCATCTGGGAAATTTGACTTTTTAAGGTGTTCTTCTCCTCATTGGCTTTCTGGGCCTCTTTTGCCTTTTGAGTCTCCTCTATAGGCTTTTGTAATGTTTTAAGCCCACTGATAGAACTTTGGAATGCGAGGTTGGCCCCAGTTTTAAAGCTCCTAAAGGGTCATAATGGTCCTGAATCCATCCTAAATACTAACTTTAAATGAATCTTTTGAGGATATGGTTAAGTTTCAAAAGAGAAAGCTCCATTGTAAGAATCACTTGAAAAAATTGCTCTCAGTAATAATTAAAGTGATATACATTGAAACAGGTTTGAGTTTCCATGATATTGGAAAAAAATATTTAAAAGAAATGAAACACAGTGATGGAGAAGTTATAGAAAAGCAGCAGACATTTATTGTTAGTGGAATTACAAACACGTAACATTTATTTTTGAAGAGTAAATTGGAAAACCAACTTACAGAGATAATTATACCCTTTGACTCAATAATTTTATAACTAGGAACATACCTTTTTAGTGTTATTAAAACAATAATAAAAGGAGCTACCCCTTAAATATTTTTACCACAGCATAATTTCTATTTACAAAAACAATACAGAACAAAATCCTGTAAGCAACTTAAATGTTTGGCATTTGAGAAGGTGAAACAAATGGTAATAACATTTATATGATAATATAATGAAATTAAAACTAATATGCAGCAAGTACAGAAATCTGTTCAGATCCTTCCAAAAAGATGAAAAGCAAACACAAACAAACCCCCCCCCCCAAGGAAAAGAACCAGACAAACAATGCATGCAATAATTAGTATAATTATATAGAAGAAAAGTGGGTGGGAATAAATGGACAAAGGACTCCTGATGGAAACATATGGAGTGGCTAATTTTTTTTTATACTTTTGCAAGTAGAAATTAGTGACATAGTATATAAATAGTTAAAGGCAAGTTAACTAATTGTATTGATGCTCAATAATAAATCTACAATACTGCTTCTTTCAAGCAAAAATGAATAATAAATTTGTGGATTCCCTGTGCAACCATATTAGTCTCTTTAGACAACCCCCATTTTCCTCTTGATTTCAATTGTTTCTCTTTGTATCCTCAAAATTTCATTCTCAAGAGTTTACATTCATCCCAGCTGATCAGACTACTATGGGACAATTTGGTCTGTGCAATTCTACTTATCGTCTTTCTTGACCTCATCAAATCTTGTCTCTGAGAAAATGGCATGCACAGTAACAGTTATAAAGATAGCATCATTCGACCTAAAAATTATCTGCTTGTGAATACACACTGGATGTACTCAAAGAACAACACCAACAAAACCATTCAGCATATTATGTAGAAGCAATACTTTCAATTGAAAAAATCTTTAAACAACCTAAAAGATTAAAATTAGAGGACTGAAATTCTCTAACTAACATTTAAGTCCTTCATAACCTGTCTCCGACTTACCTTTCAGTATTATAAGTCAATTGATAGACATTTATCAAGCACCTCTTACATTCTAGGCACTGCATGGAGGATGAATACTGAGAATATAAAACAGAGGCAAAAGACATTGCATTTGCTCAAGGAACTTGCAAGCTAATTGGGGAGAAAACATGCAAACATACAAACTAACAAACAAATATACACACACACACAGAGCAAGCTACATACTGATAAATAGGAAATAATCAATAGGAGGAATCATTAAATTTAAGAGTTGGGAAAGGTTTCTAGGAAAAGGTTGGATTTTATTTGAAAAGTTAAAGGATTCTAGGGAGTTGAGTAGTAGGAATAGAGGAGGAAGAGCATCCCAGGCAAGAACAGACAGTCGTGGGACAGTCAAGAGGCCATTGTCAGTGGACCAAAGAATAGGTATAAGAAAGTAAGGTATAAGAAGGCTGGAAAGGTAGGAGGTTGGCTAGGTCATGAAGGCTTTTTTTCCTTCTTGTTCTTTGTATGTATTTATTCATACAAATATTCATTTAATTTATACATTCATTAGCATTTTATTTAGTTTTTTGTTAAATGTCTAATTATTAGTTGCCGTCCTCCCTATCTCTAAAAATCACATTAGAGAAGGCTAACATTTGATACAGGTATATGTGTAGAACTTTAAAATACATACTTCCATATATTAGCTCCTTTTCTGGAGATGGATAGCTTTTTCCTTGATAAGCCCTTCATAGTTGATTAGAATGATCATATTCCTTAAAATAATTTAACCATTCACAGTTATTCTTTGCACAGCATTGCTGTTACTGCATACAATGTTCTTTTGCCTTTATTCATTTCAGTCTGCATTTTTATGCAAGTCTTTCTATGATTTTTTCTAAAATCAACCTGTTCATTGTTTCTTATAACATAGTAATATTCCATTACAATTATATATCATAGCTTGTTCAGTCGCTCCAAAATTGATGGGCAGCCCCTCCCTTTCCAGTTCTTTGCCCCCACAAAAAGAGTTGTTATGTACATTTTGAATATATAGTCTCTTTTCCTTTTACCCTGATCACCTTGAGAAATAGCAAGAATAGTGATATTGCTTGGGTCAAAGGGTATACACAGTTTCATAATTCTTTGGGCATAATTCCAAGTTATTGTCCAAAATGGTTCAATCAGTTCACAATTGTGACGGTGTATTAGTGTTTCCATTTTCTACATCCCTTCCGACCTTTGTATTTCTCTCAGACTGCTTTCCAGCTTTCCCAGTATTTTTTTTTACCAAATTGACAATTCTTATCCCCAAGCTTAGTACTTAGCTCTTAGTATTTATGAAACACAAGGTTACTATCGTCATTTATTACTATTTATTTTATCCCTATTCTATTCCACTGATCTACCATTCTATTTCATAGCTAGTACCAGATATTTTTTTGATAATTATCACCTTCTGATATAGTTTAAGTAAGCATTTGCTTTCTTATTTATAAGTATATGTACTTCTAGATCTCCTTTTACAAACTCTTTTTTTTACTAATTCTTTTCATATACTTGACTTTTTGTTCTTCCAAACCAATTTTGCTCTTATTAATTTTTTTGGTACTTTGAATGAGATGGCAATGAATAAATAGATTAGGTAGAATTACATTTTATTACTTTGTTTCATGAACAATTAATATTTATCTAGTTATTTAAATTGACTATTTTTATAAAAAAAGGTTTTATAATCATTTCCACATAGTTCCTTGTTTTTCTTGACATCAATACTTCCAGGTATTTTATTTTGTCTATTGTCATTTTAAGTGAAATATCTCTTGGTATATCTTGCCAAACTTTTTTAGTAATATATAGAAATGCTCATGATTTATTTGGGTTTATGTTATACCCTGAAACTTTGCTAAAATTACTATTTCAACTAATTATTTTTAGTTGAACCTCTAAGATTTTCCAAGCATGTCATCATATCAAATGAAAAAAGAGAGCTTTTTTCATCATTGCATAGTCTTATTATTTCAAATTATTTTTCTTCACTTATTAACTATTGTTACCATTTCCACTACAGTATTAAATAGCATTGGTAATAATGGGCACTGGTGTTCCACTGCTGATCTTATTGGGAAAACTGCTAGCTTATCTTGGTACAGATAATGCTTGTTGATGGTTTTAAGTATATGCTTCTTATCATTTTAAGGAAAAATCCACTTATACTTTCAAGTGTTTTTAATAGGAATGTGTCTAATTTTCTTAAAAAGCATTTTCTGTGTCTGAGATAACCATATGGTTTTTGTTGGTTTTCTCACTGATATATTCAATTGTGTTAATTGTTTTCCTTATATTGAACCAGCCCTACACTCTTGGTATAAATCCCAAGGGTATTAAAATTGAAACAGACCATTTTGTATTTCATCCTTTAGACAATAGAGAGCCATTGGAGTTTATTGAGTAGGGAATTTAAATGGTTGGACTTAACCTTAAAAATTATTTTATTTTATTTCCTGAACAGTTGATAGATTGGAATGCAAGTGGGCAGAGAATTGAGAGGCAGACATACATATCAGCAGGATATTGCAAAAATCTAGGCGAGAGGCAATGAGGGCCTGCAAGTGTTGTCAATGTCAGTGTCATAAATTACTTCATGTACATTTGAGTTGAACCTTAACTGCCCTCTTGCTCCTCTTCCTCACTCATGCAATTCCTTCTTCCCACACAGGCTATCCCCCTTGGCAGATGTAAAGCCACTCATGAGCAGCTTTACAGACAAATGTTTCTGGGAACAGCTTTCTAGGTTAATATTAGTGAACACTTTATTCAATAACCAACCAGAGTAAAACATTCACAGAAAATTAAGGTACAGCATTCAAAATATTTCAACTTATCACAGAAAACCAAAATACAGCATTCACAATGACATAATAACTCAACATCTTATCACTAAAATGGCCACATAGTTTTTCACCAACGTGAAAACATAGTTTTGAACACAGTATAATCATTTAGTCAATCAGTCACTTAGTAACTCAATCATTCAATCACAAAACACAAAAGGTCAAAGTCCCCTACCCACACCAAGTTAAAAATCAGTCACTATTTGGTCATCAGTCGCTATTCAATCATCAGTAACTACTCAGTACCTTCCTAAGTGATAGTGGGAAATACACAAACCATCCACCACTAGGTCACTAGTAATTTACAATTTCAATCACTACTCATGTACTCATAGAAAGGTCTTTTCATCTTGACTTTGGACAGGCTTTCAGCTTCCATGGCTACTCTTCCATGGTCCCAGCTTCCACCCAAATCTAACCAACATGAGTTCAAAGGCAGACAGCTCCTAGTTCCTTATCCAACTCTCTGTGCAGTTCTTGCTCTCCATTGGAGCTCACAGGGTCCAGTCAACCTCAAGTATTTCACAGCTTCTGTTTCTGGGAAGAGAAAACTCAACAGAGCCACCAATAGACAAAGTACTGACAGTGCAGTCATACTTCCTCTGGCAGCTCCAGCTGGCCCTCAGAAATCCTCAGTAGCTCCAGCTGGTCCTCAGAAATCTTCAGCAGCTCATTCTTAAAATCAAAATCACTTTCTCCATGGAAGTTCCAGTCCAGCAGCAGGAGCCCAGCCTTTACATGCTCATCCCAAGAAGTTCTGACTTGCCCAGCTGGGGTTTTTCCTTACATATAATATTGTCTCTCCCATTCATCCCTTTCCTCTTACATCAGCAACAGGGGCTCATAACTTCTGTTTCTTTAGCAGAGGCTTAATTTGAAACTGGGTGCTAAGTACCTGTCAGCTTGACAATACAAAGAGATCTTCAAATTCCATTACTATTACACCAGAATGCACTTCCTTTTCACCTCAGACTCCTAGAAATCCCAGGTTTTTCAAAAGTAAGATAAAATGTGACATGCTACGAGAGGCTTTTTATTCCTCCAGGTGCTGCTGCCTCTCCCTTATCTCAGAACAAAATATGACATTTAAAGCATATCTTCTAATTAATGATGAGTATGATGAGTATAAATCAAGCTGGACAGTAAAATGAGGAGGAGAAGAATAGTATAAATCCTAATCACAACTATATGAAAGAAATAAATGATAAGAATGAATGGGCACAAAGTCTCCATAAAGATTATGATAGTTGGAACAAAACCAAGGTGGCTTCCAAATTTCTTCCAAACAACTTTAAAATAAAACCTCAACAAGAACCAACAAAAGATGGGCTGAAACAAATTTTCCAGCCAAAGACAATCTAGAAACTTGGCAGGAAAGGTCTGTCTCATCTTCACTCAGAGTGAGAGTGAAGAGCACTCTAGTGCAGGCCACATCCCAGCAAGCCAGCAGCAGGCTTGGAAGGTGACTGAATTGGTGACAGCAGCATCTGGAGTTCTTAGCCCACAGATAGAAAGAGGATCAGATGACTAGTAAAAAGGAGATCATAGGAGACCTTTTGTTGGCACTGGGTTTAGGTCTCTGTTGCATTGCTAGTACCAGTCTCCAGGTTTCAGTCACAATATGAATAAGAGTACTTCCAGACTAGAGATTGTGGCAGTAGAGCAACTGGGACCCTTGTCACCATTCTGGGGCAGAAAAGAGTGCACAGGCCAAGAGATCAATGGGAACACCTCTCTTTGGATCATACCACTGGTAGAAATGACAATGTAGAGACCATCAGAACTGGGTCTGAAAAGAACAACACAAAAACTTGAAGTTTAAGACAGGATCTTTCTCTACCCATGGAGCAGAGTCTACCCTTAACCTGAAGCTAATCGAGAGATAGACTGAAAAAGTGATCAAAGAACAAAAAAAACCTGACAATTGAAAATTACTATGTTGACAGAAAAGATCATAACAAGCTCAGAAAGAGATCACAAAATCAAAACAATTGTATTCAAAAGTTTAAAAAATGAGGATTTATTTTAGACCCAAAAAGAATTTATGAAAGACCCCTAAAAAGGATTTTAAAATTAAATAAGAGAGGTAGAGGGAAAATTTAGAAAACAAATGAGAGTGATGCCAGAAAATTATGAAAAAAATCAACAGTTTAGTAAAGGAGGTGCAAAAAATACTGAATAAAATAACACCTTAAGAAACAGAGTAAGCCAAATAATAAACATGGCTCAAAAATTTAATGAAGAGAGAACCTTCAACAAAAGGATTGGCCAAATGGAAAATACAGTGCAAAAATTCACTGAAGAAAAAAACTCCTTAAAAAGTAGAGTTGGCCAAATGTAAATGAAGGCACAAAAGTTTTCTGAAGAAAATAATTCCTTAAAAATTAGACTTGGGCAAGTGGAAGCTAAGGACTTCATGATATATCAAAAAACAATGCCCCCTCCCCCACTCCAAATTGAAGAAAAATAGAAGAAACCGTGAACTATATCACTGGAAGAAGCAACTGACCTGAAAAATAGATCCAGAAGAGATGCCTTAAAAATCTTTGGGCTACCTGAAAACCAAGATTAAAAAAGAGAGAATAAATATTATATTTTAAGAAGTGCTCAAAGAAAATTGCCCTGATATCCTAGAACCAGAGAGTAATATAGAAGTAGAAAGAATCCACTGATCACTTCTTGAAAGATACCCTAAAATGAAAACTCCCAGGAATATTGTAGCTAAATTTTAGATTGGTGAAAGAAAAAACATTGCAAGCAGTCTGAAAGAAACAATTCAAACATCATGGAATTGCAGTCAGGACAACATGAAATGGTTTCTTCATTAAAGAACCACAAGGCTTGGAATATACTATTCTGGAGGACAAAGGAACCAGGACTACAGCCAAGAATCAGCTACCCAGCCAAACTTAGGAAAAATAGGATATTTAGTGAGAGAGAAGACTTGAGAACATTCCTTATGAATGGACCAAAACAGGTTTGAATGGAAAATTTGATTTCCAAACACACAACTCAAGAGAAGTATAAAAAGGAAAACAACAGAAATCATGACAGATTCAATAAGATTAAACAATTAAAATTCCTTCATGGGAAGTTGATACTTACAACTTTTAAGAACTTTATCATTTTTATAGCAGTTAGAAGGAGCATATATAGATATTGGGCACAGATCTGAATTAACTTTGATGGGTTGATATCCTTAAAAAATTAAATTAAGTGGTGTGAAAGAGGGATGACTATGATGGGTTGATACATTAAAAGATAGACTTAATGGGTTAGAAATATGCAAGTACTGGGAGAAAGGGGAAGAGAAAATAGAATGAGATACATTATCTTACATGAAAGAGGTACAAAGAGCTTTTACAGTAGAGGGGAAAATGAGTTTGGAGCCAATAATGCTTGAATCTTACTCTCATGGGAATTGTCTCAAAGAGGGAATAACAGACATAGTTAGTTGTGTATAGAAATCATGGTAAATCTTACCCTATGAGGATGTAAGAGGGGGAAAGTATAAGAAAATGGAGGTGCAAGTAGAGAGGAGACCAGATTAGAAGATGCTATGGCCAGAAGCAAAACACTTTTGAGTAGTGAAAGACTGAAAGGAGAGAGAGAAACATAAATAGGGCAAAATAGGTTGGAGGAATATACATAGTAATCATAACTTCAAAAAAATTACAACAGATTTCCCTGATAAAGACCACATTTCTCAAATGCATAAAGAACTGCATCAAATTTGTAAGAATACAAGTCATTTCGCAATTGTTGTCTCATTGAAATTGTCTCAAAGAATATGAATAGGCAGTTTTCAGGTGAAGAAACAAATTCTATCTATAGCCAAATAAAAATAGTCTAAATCACTATTGATTAGAGAAATGCAAATTAAAACAACTCTGAGGTATCACCTCATACCTATTACGTAGGTAATAGAACAGAAAAGGAAAACAACAAATGTCAGAGTAGATGTAGAAACTAATGCAAAGTTGGTAGAATTCTGAACTGATCCAACCATTTAGGAGAGCAATTTGGAACTATTCCCAAAGGGCTATAAAATCAAGCACACCTTTTGGCTCAGAAATATCAATCCTAAATCCATAACTCAAATAGATTTTTTTAAAAGGAAAAGGACCTCTATTTACAAATATATACATATATATGTATATAAGTATATATACAAATATACATATATACACATGCATACATACATACACACATGCATATATATACATATATATATGTATATATATATATATCAACTCTTTTTGTGATGGCAAAGAATTGGAAATGTATGATATACCCATCAATTGTCAAATGGTTGATCCATTTGTGGTGTATTTTTGTGACAGAATATTATTATGTTATAAGAAATTGTGAGCAGTATGCATTCAGATGAAATCTGTAAATATGTACATGAACTGAAACAAAGTGAAATGAGCAGAACCACAGAATAAAGCCTGTTGGAATAACTAATAGAATGATAACATACCTAAAATTTGACAAGTATGTATTGAATATCACCATCTATGACTTAATCACTAATGAATGTTATTATTGGATTTAGTATGTCCTCTGGAAAAATAATAACTATAACAAATAAAATAAATCAAAAGAACACTTCACTACCTAATGAAAAATCTATTACATTAACAGATAGTGTAGCAGTGAAAAATTCTAATTTTTTAAGCTGTCATTCTAAGACTATCAACAATTTAGCCCTTATCCATCTGCATAGACTTATCTTCTACTGTTCGTCTATACTAACCCTCTCCTCTATTTATATGGATCTATTTGCTCTCCTCAGGACCTAACTTGGTCATTTCCATTTTTGTCTCAACTCTCTCAACATTCAAAAACCTCATCCATAGCACCTAATCAAATTCTACCCATTCAAGATTCAAGAAAAGGTTTATCATTCTTGTGAAGTTTTTTCTGGTTGACTCCATCCATATCTCCCTCTTCTGGAATACTATAACAATTTATTGTACCATTTATTAGGCACTAAATCTACATAGTCTTGCATTTCCATTTGATTTTGTCTATCTTTACTTCATTTCCCCCAATTCTAGATTGTAAACTTCTTGAGGGCAAGGACCATATTTTGTAGTTCTTTATGTCTCCCATTGATTTTAGCAAATTGGTTTGTATAGTGTATGCACTTGGTAAAGAATGATTGATGGAGTGATTGATTTTTGTCATCGTACAAATCATTCATAGAAGAAATGAAAAAGATTCAGAAACAAATTGAGTTGCTTTCTGAGTGTAAAGAAGGTGTGGAGCTCAGATTATGAACAACAAAAGAAATGTAATGAATCAACAGTATTAGAAAAAATAGCAGGAGAACAGTAGCAGGCTCTCATTCCTGTAGAGTACAACAGGATAATGTAGAAAAAAGAAAGAGGGAGAAAAAGATAAGAATATTGTAATTATATTTGACTTCAACTTCATTATATTAATTTAAAAACCCTTGAGGCCTCTGTTCATTAGGAGGCAGAAATGATGGATGTGGCAAGTTATTGCTTCCTAAACCAATGTGGGATGTTTCTAGATCTGATATGCAGCAATGGCCAAAGCAGAAAAGAACAGATTAGTGTTGCTGACGTGAAGCTTCTATCACATAATTGCATTGGATATAATCTAGAAATCGAAACCAATTATTTTTCAAGCACGATTTATAACCTGAGATGGATTGGCACTGAAGAATAGTTTAAATAAAAATGGGAAACATGCATGTGATAAAAGGAGGCACACAGACCAGGGATTTTCAGTAGTGGATATCAATAGACATTTGGCTCTCTCTCAATTTTCTTCCATTCGAAAAAAAGGTTTCAAACCAACATTAACATTAGATATAATGATACAACTAAATAAGAATTCAGGTTACCATATTAAATATTCCTTTATTCCTTTATGCTAAAGGTTCATGACCAGTCATGTAACAAAATTAGCAGACAGCTCCAATGATCTACTTGTATCCACACAACAAGAAGAAATCCATGGGATGGAACTCCTGAGGATGATCAATAAATTAGTCAATCGATAAGTACTTATTAAGAACATACTTTGTACCAGGATCTGAGGATACAGATACAAAATAACGATAGTCCCTTTCCTGGGGAAGCTTACATTCTGGCAAGGAGACCACATATACATATGTAAACATACACAATGTATACACAAGCTAATTTTAGTAAGGAAATTAGTAAAGGAAATTTAGTAAAATAATTTTAGTAAGGAAAATTTATCAGGTGGAGGAATGAGGAAATGCTTCATGTAAAAGATAACAGGAGCTGAGTTTTAAAGGAAAAGAAGGATTCTAAGATGGGGAGGTAGACAGGTGACATTCCAGAAAGGTGGGGGCCTAGGCAAATGCTCATGGAGTTATGAAATGCAGAATCCTGTATGGAGAAGAATCAAAAGACTGCCCACATAAATGAGATCAGAGATTCATTAAATAATTGCTGAAGTATTGACATAAGAAATTATTATCCATTTTATTCCATTTTTCCCTCTGTGTACCTCTCTTAAATTGAGACTGCTATTTGCCTATACCTTATCAATCCTTCAAAACCTAGCTCCTCCAATATTACACAATTCTTTCCTTACTAGCTACCAGGTCATTCTCCAAGCAAATGTCAGTATATTTAAGGAGTGTAAAAACATTAACACATAGATGAATTAAAAATAAAATTAATCTCAACTTTAGTTTATCATTGTCTTTGCCACTCACTTATGATCTACTTTTCAGGGGAAATAAGAGGGAGCATTTATCTGAAGGATATGGTTATTTTTAAATTATACTTTCAACTTATATTTAGTAGTCAGTGTAATTTAACCTTGTTTCTGGAACCTTTTGTTCTTCATCTAGAGCTAATATTACAGAGTATGGATTATTAGAATAGATAACCGAAAGGGAGAAATATTTAGTTATGCTCATGAAGGCATACAGGTCCAGTAATATGTTATAGTATGATTTGCAACAATAATGTTTAAAACTAAAGACATTTTTTGATAAAAGGAAAACAATGGGCCAAAATGTCCTATTAATGAAAACATCCTAATTAGGCTGTTTGTTTATATTTTTCCCCTATACAAATTATGGAATCCTAATAAAGCTGACTGCAGCCCCAATATTCTCACTTCATTATAGGGCTGACCCCACTGAATAGCAGGCCCTACTGTGCCTAGACTCACCGCCCACCCCTGCCATTTTCCTAACTTCTTCATATATACTTCACTGCTCTCTGGAACAACAGGTGTGTCCCTGAACTTATAGTTCCCACAGAAGCAGCAGGTGGGTCCATGTGATGGGAACCCAGCTACTGCCTCTACCTAGTCACTGCCTAGACCCGTTCCCACAGAAACAGGTTTTTCTTGTATTCAACCACAATCACATCATCCATCTAACCCAAGACAGGACTGCAATACCTAATTATCTATCTTGACCAGACAGGACCACAATAGTTAGCCAAATGAAAGGCAGTGCATCCAGAATGTTTAACCACTGAACTATAGATGGGATCCCTTCTCTATTACCTAGTCCCTTACCAAACCCTTCCTTCCTTTCTAATATTCATGACTTCTGTTATGTAGTTGCTTCTTTTCCCTATAAAAATCCATCTTGCTTTCTCTGAAGTTGCTGGTTCCCCTTGGAACTTATCCTGCTTCATGAGAGGTGTCAATGCCAATAAATGCCTATGCTTGGATTAGAGGTGGTCTGACTGAATTCTTTAAGAAGATTCCACCACACCACCTCATGAAACCACAACAGTTTTTGGGTGGGCAGAGCCCCCACTTCAACACAAACATTTTTACACATTTCAATATCCCTGCATGTACATATTACTGCTTAGCATTTCATATTTCTTTATATGTGAATATCATTGGTCTGTTTATTTTGTCTTTATTTTCAGGTCCAGGACCATTCTTTCTTTACTGTATAATGATTTCTACTTGTTTAAAATTTCAGGCAACCCAAAAGACAAACAGATCTCTTATACCACTATGTATGATAGATAAAAGTAGGTTGCAGTATTAGAAACATTTATAAGAAGTACATTTTATAAAGAATGATGACTTGTATTAATTAATTGATTTGTTGAATCAGAGTGATTTGAACCACTGGAGGAAGGAGTCATGTCAATCCAGTCAGGATTCATTTCATAAATGTTCTGTAGAAACTTTGGAGCAGTGAGATGGAGCAGTGCATAGAGCATTAGGCCTGGAGTCAGGAAGAACTGATTTCAAATTCAGCCTCAGACATTTGACTATGTGACAAGGGGCAAGTCACTTACCTTTTGTTTGCCTCAGTTTCCTCATCTGTAAGGTACTAACAATAATAATAACACATATCTCCAGGAGTTGTTCTAAATATCAAAATGAGGTAATTATTGTAAAACACTTTGCATAGTGCCTGGCACATAGTAAGTACTATAATATTAGCTATTGTTACCTGTCTCCTAGTATAAAGTAAGAATGAAATGAGACGTGTCTTAAGTGAAAATTAAAATAGCATATTGATGTCAGTTATTATTATTAGGAAGCATATCATGCAGAGAACAGAAGAAAATTCAGAAGGAAGAACAGACAAGACAGACTTGAAAGTAGGGTGTTGGGGCTCTTGTTGGCAATGGGTTGAACTGGTCCTCAGCTAACAGGAGGCCTGTGATCACCTGGGAGCAGAATGCAAAGGCTGCACCTGTTTGCGATAAACAGGATTATCTCTCCACCTTCGGGGTGATGCACGATTGGCTCGCTGTGGCGAGGGCAAGGCCAAGGGAGAGGCCCTAAGGGGCCCTGGAGAAAGGACTTAAATACAGGCTCCCCGGAGGCAGGGCGAGGTCCAGCCACACCAAGCTTAGAGAAGAAGAGAAAGTTCCAGTCACGACAAGTGTTCTGAAGAAGAGAGAGTTCCAGCCATGCCAATCTTAGAGAATGAGAGAGAGTTCCAGCCACACCAACCTTAGAGAGCTAGAAGCAAGTGTTGTGCTCTGAAGAAGAGAAAGTTCCAGCCATGCCAAGCTTACTGAAGAGAGAGTTCCAGCCACGCCAGGCTTAGAGAATGTAGCTAGAAGCAAGTCCTGAGTCCTAAGTTTTCTGTGCAGCTGTTTCTCCCGGAGAAAGCAGAAGCCGGGAGCCGGGGACACCCGAAGCCTGTTGAGGAAGGGTATAGGTGAAACCTATACAGCCTGACCCCCAAAAACCGTAACAGTAGGGTACTAAATTTATTTGATATTTTTATTTTTTAAAAGGCAAGCTGTATATATCAAAGATTCATGGTTTCGGGGGCTGAGCCAAGATGGTGGTGTAGAAGCAGCAAGGTTCCACAACTCCCACACCGCCACCCTAAACACCCATAAAATATGAGCCCAGACAAAGTCTAGGAAACTCTAGGACTCTCAGACTCACAAAAATACACAGAACACAGCTCTTGCTGAAGGCAGCTCGGCAGCAGAGACTCAGGAAACCGAGATCACGGCCAGTCCTGGGGCAGTGGGAAGGAGCTGAGCCAATCCCCACAGCCAGCCTGCACAGGTTCTACAGTTTCAAGCACCTCCACATCTGCCAAGGCATGAGGAACAGGACGGGAGAGAGCACACCGCAGCGGAGCAGAGACCAGGCCAGCTCAAAACCGCAGCCCTGGCCAGGTAAGACCTCAGGGCAGCCAGGAGGAGCAGTGGAGCCTCCTGAACGGCAGCTTGAGTCTACTTCAAAGAAAATCTAAAGCACCGGCCTAAGGGGATCTTTAAATCTTCAGATATGGTTAGTGAAAGTGAAACTTTGAAAATTAATTTGGGGGTTAAAGCCGTTTGGCCATTCTGCCCCTGGGGCAAAGAAGCAGTGAGGGAAGAGAACTGCTGGATCCACTGACAGCCCCCACCAGGCTGCTTCAGAGCCCCCGGCCTGCGGACCCAGCAGGGGGGCTGAATCGATTGATCAGGGCCAAGTTCTCTTGCGTTGAGTGGCCTGGATCCGGATCGTGGTCTTGGGTAGTGGTTCTGGGGTGCACTTTCAGCAAGCCAAAGCTGGGGGGACTTGCAACACCCCCTAATAGTGCTGGCAGTTGGGAAAATCCCAGCGAT
>JAQQSW010002999.1:0-14798 GCA_028646575.1 Pseudocheirus occidentalis
AATCACACATCCACAGCCTGTATTGAATTGTGTGTCCTTCCAGCGGGGGTGGGTGACAAGGGAGGAATTGAAAGAATCTAGAATTTAAAGTTCTGCAATACCTGCAACTAGGAATTAAGATATACAGGGGCTGGGGTAGGGAGACCCTCCCTGCCCTACCAGAAAGTAAGAGCAGAACAAGGGAGGGGCTTTACAGTGGGATCGCTGTTTTAGGGTTGGGGTAGGGGAATGACAAGGGGACAATTTGTAATTCAAAAATCTCATGAAAATGAGTGATGTAAACAAGAAAACAAATTTTAAAATGCAATCACAAGTAAAATTACAATACAATGTAGATCAAAAAAAAAATCCACTACCAAAGATGAAGTTACAGTCTATTAGTTTTCAGCTAAACATCATGAATCAACAACCACATTTTAAGCACCCATGTGCCAGACTTTGTACCAGTACAAAGAATGACACAACTGCCATTGGCAAGGAGCTCATATTCTAATGGAGAAAGCAATACATACATGTGAAACTATATATATGGGGCACCTAGATGGCACAATGGATGGAAGATCAGCACTGGAGTCAGGAGGACCCGAGTTCAAGTCCAGCCTGAGACACTTAAGACACTTAGCTGTGTGACCTTGTCACACAGTCACTTAACCCTAAAAACAAAAAAGATATTAAAGGAGTGTGGTATGGCTGATGAATCTGCAAAGGAGACTTGGAAAGAGTGACTAAGAAAGAGATGAACCAAACAGAAAGAGTAAAGTCATTTTTAAAAACCAAGAACCACAACTATAAAGGAGAGAGAGTCTAGGAAAAGAGAAGAGTCAACAGTGTCAAATGCAAGAAAGAAATCAAAAAATAATTAAGACTAAGAAAAGATCATCACTCAGTCCATCACTACGAGTACGTATTAAGTGCCTACAATGTTTCAGGCATTAGGGATGCAAAGAAAGCCAGAAATAATAATACTAATAATAATTGTCTCTGCTCTCAAGGATTTCACAGTCTAATAAGAAAACAATACGCAAACTATGTACAAACAAGAAACAGGATAAATGGAAGATAATCCCAGAGGGAAGGCACTAAGCTTAAGGAGGACAGACAACAAAGAGATTATTTGTAACTTATGGGGAATTTCCATTAAATCATGAGGTAAGAAGCCAGATTACAAGAGGAGAGGAGAGGAAGTTGAGTCAGAGAAAACAGACAATTTTTCCAAGGAGTTTGTCTGAAAAGAGATATAGGGAAGACAATAGCTTGAAGGTATGGGGGATCTACTGAAAGTTTTTTAAGGATGGTGAAGATTTAGACTATTTGAGTCAATAAGGGAGTTACCAGGCAGGTGGGTATGTATAGTAGACAAACTACTGGACCTGGAGTCGGGAAGATTCATCTTCCTGAGTTCAAATCCTGCCTCAGACACACTAACTTTGTGACCCTGGGCAAATTATTTTACCCTGTCTGCCTCAGCTTCCTCATCTGTAAAATGAGCTGGAGAAGAAAATGGCAAACACACCAGTATCTTTGCCAAGAAAACCCCAAATGGGGTCATAAAGAGTTGGACATGACTTAAACAACTGAAGAATAAGGAAGGAACCAGTTGATAAGTGAGTATGTTAAGATGAGTGTTTAAGGCATAATTGAGGATTCAGACTGCTGGAGGGGATGAGATCAAATGTATGTGCAAGGGGTCAGCCTTGGCAAGGAGAAGGGCTACTTCTTTGTAAGAGATTGGGGAAAAGAAGATGATGCCACAGAATTGCTGTTGTTTTTGTTTTTGAGATGAAAAGAATTGGAGAAAAGAGGGTTCACATTAAATGGTGTCAAATTTCTCAATAGAGTTTGCAAAGTCCTAAGTTAAGGGGGGTAAGGGGGAAGGAGGCAGAGTGCCAGAGGATTGAGAAGCAAAGAAAGGTTTAGAATACTTTCTGGGGAAAATACCTAACTTTCAAAGATATACAAAAAAGGAAGTGGATCACTAACAGGAGTAGATTTCTTTATCGCTGGAGGTCTTCAGGAAGAAGCTGAATGACCAGTTGTTGGGGATATTGTAGATGTGACTCCAGATAGACAGATAGATGGAGAAACAGAAAGATAGATGGACAAATAGACAAAAAGATAGCTGGATGGATCGATGGATGGATGGATGGATAGATAGATAGATAGATAGATAGATAGATAGATAGATAGATAGATAGATAGATAGACAGAGAGATAGACAGAGAGATAGATAGATGGATGATGGATGGATGGGTGGATAGATGGATGGATGGACGGATGGATGGATGGATGGATGGATGGAAGAGTGGAACATGGAGGTTTCTGTCAACTCCACATTTCTTGATCATGTGATTCCCATCATACCCTTTGTAAACTAGGCAATGCATTTGCTTCCTCTCTCTGGGCCTGAGTCTTCTCATCTGTAAAATGAGAGGCTTGGAAACTGTCTCAGGTCCCTTGCAGTTCTTACATGCTGGGATCCTGTGACTGACTAGGTCTAATTACTACCGTCTGTCCTTTTGTAGCTGCTCTCCAGCTCTCAAATCATTTCTTTTCTGGACCATTTCTAATCCTATTCTACAGAGGTTTCCTTACTCTAAGGTCTGTAAACTTATTCTTTAAAAATATGTCATAACCCTATTTCAATATAATTAATTTCTTTGTAATCCTACATATTTTATTTTATGTACTTAAAAACATTATTCTGTGATGAGGTTTATAGGCTTCCCCAAATTGCCAGAGGGGGCTCAAAAAAGGTTAAGAAGTCCTGTGCACTCCTGAGCTCTAAAAGGATTCCAGGTTCAAATACACAGTTGTTTCATATAAGGGGAAAATAATGCTTTCTATTTTGCTTCCAAATAAAACTCATCCATTCATCAAGGATTTTCCCCCATTCATTCATTCGGCAGCTAATTACAGAGTACCTACTGTGTGCTCAGCACCCTGTTTGGCAAATGACCAGCAAGGAGAGCTTAAGCAACTTCAATTCCCATCCACACGGTGAGCAGGCAGCCCCTCTCTGACTGTGGCCCCTTATGGCCATGCACAACATCTGTTGAGAAATGAGAGCCAGCAGCTGCTCACAGATCTATAATCCCAACCACCTCTCACTAACCATCCCTGGGGCTCCTGGGGATTTTATACCCACTTCCAAATTCCTGGAGTGCTGACCTCACGCTGCTTTATGGCTTGGAACAAAATCCAACCACTAAGGGGGCAAAAGGTTGGGGGGGGGTGTTCAAAAGGGAGGGGGAGGATACTACCAGGGGAAGGAAAAGTGCTTCATCAAAACCTTCCCACTCTGGCTTCTCTACCACATCTGGAGTTAATCCCACAGAAAGAAAGCAAGCAGCCCCTCTGCTCACACACCACACTCCAGCAAGACAGAGAAAAAGTGAGATACAAAAAAAACCATACACAAAGGAAGACAGAGATATGGAAAGAGACACAAAAACATAAATAAACAGATGCACATAAATCAAACACAGAGAAAGAGACCAAAGGAGTCAGATATCTATTCAATCAAGAAGTCTTGATTAAGTTCCTATTATGTGTAAGACACTAGGAGCTAGGATAGAAATAAAATTAGACTAAAACACAAAGAAAGGGAGACAGAGACCAAGAAACATGTGTGAGAGACAAAGGGAGGCAGAAAGGGTTATGTCTAGAAAAGAGTTGCTCCATTCATTGATGCCACGTCTACAGAGGAAAAAACTGCAGCCTTCTGCCTCCAGGGAGTCAACTACAGAGCTGTAACCCTCCCCTTCTGGACCTCCTCAGCCACCCAGAAAACTGGCTCAATCAGGAGAGCAGGGCCTCTGTTGTGGGGGCTTAAAACAGGGCTGCTGGATCTGGTTTCCTGATCCTAAAAGGGTTAGGTGAAAGCAGGATGTATTTGAAGAAAAGGGCCAGAACTGCCCAGTATTGGGACCTCATTTGTACAAAAGTGACCAAGACTGCTGGAACAAGCCTCTCCTACTTCCCTATAGTCCCTTCACTGCAGCCTGAGCCAGGGGAAAACTCAAGAACATCGAGACTTTTTTCTCTTGTGCTGAAAAAAGCTGGGAAATAGACTAGGGCTTCCTCTCTCCCAAGGGAGAGAAAGTTCAAGGTCTCATCCCAAGGGTCATCTTCACATTGGTGTCTGGGCTGCCTGACACCAACTAGTGGGGGGGAAGAAAATAATGTCCATTCCCCTCCGCGTGCTTTCTGGAAAGAAAACAACAGGAAGGGGAAAAGGTCATTAGAGCCGAATACCCCCTAGCCTGCAGAATAGAAGGCCACTTGTCCACTCAGCCATTGAAAGACCGGCTCCAGACTTCCTGCTAAATGTCTAGTGTCTTAGTGTGGGAAATGAGGTCAACTACAGTCCCCTCCTTCCTCTCCCTTCCCCACTCTCTCCAGAGCCACTACTTCCAATGAATCTTAACACTTACGCAAGGACAAGAAATAGTTTTCCATCAGGAGACAAGAGAGGTATCCAAATAGAAGGCAGGCTGGATCTGGCACCGTATAGGAAAAAAAAGTCTGTCAGCTGCCATCTTGGACCTCTGCTCTTCCCCATCTTCATCCCCCTCTTCCTATCCCTTATAAATCCAAAAGAGGCAAGAGTGGAATTTTGGTTTCCCTGGGCTGGAAGGTTCCACAAAAGATCTTCTACTTTGAGCAAAGACAGAGACACAAAGACAGACTCAGACACTATCTCTCCATGCCATCGTCTAGGTCAAACACTCAGGAAGTACTTTCTAACATCTTACCTAAGCCCCTTCTTCTCCACCAAGTTCCCTTCACTCTCGTCTTGTCTTCAGTGAAAGATACATTCATATGTCTGCATATGACTTAAACCCTTTGCTTCCAGTTCTTCAATCTTCCCATCTCTAGGCTATAGAAATTCAACTCCTCCCTCTTCTCTTCCCAAGGAACCAAAACCCCAGGGAAAATGCAGAACCCTGCCCTGAAACACTTGAAATTTCTAACTGGCAATTCCAGGGTGGCAGAAGAGTATCCCCAAACATCTGAGGTGCCAAAGTCCCTTTTTAAGTGGTTTTAGCACCTTTGAATTGAAAAGGATAGCAGTGGGGAGACCCGCCCTTCAGGGTGTGACCATTTTTTTTTCCCAGGGCTTTCTTTGCTCACCGGAGCAGGCTTGGGAGACTGTCGTCACCACTTAACCAGCACACGTGGTCCAGAAGTTTCCAATCCAGTGAGTTGGAAAGCCCTCAGGCAGGGCCCATTCTCAAGGCTTGTTACTCAGTGTTTATGGGCCCTGACACTCCTTTACCCTCAACGCCCTGAGAAAACTAGTAGATAGAAGGCAGAGCTTAAGGGCAGCAGCCTGGGCCACTGAGAGTATGCTGGCATAGCTCCAGGGTCAGGTTGGAATCACTGGTCTCAGCCTTAATCCTCACTACTGCCTGACCCTCCCATTCCCCCTCAAAAAAAATAAAAATTTAAAAATCCCCATCCCCCTACTCAGAAAGCAGCGATCCAATTTTGTCCCAGCTCCAGGTTCTTCCATTAAAGAGGACAACTCTACCTCCAGCCTCTTCACTTCTCCCGTGCATTCATTCTCCAGAGAGCTGCCAAAATCATCTTAATACACACATCTGAAGCCATCATTTCCCTACTCAACAATCCTTGGGAGCTTCTTCTAGTGATTACAGTGTAAAAGGCACACTCCTAAACCGAGCTCCAAATTGGAAAACCAGCTTTCTCCCCCTGCCCCGCCCTGCCCCGCCCCGCCCCCCACAGACATTTCATCTCTCCTACCTCCATGCATCTGCAAAAGCACTCCCCCATGCCCAAAACATACTTTCTCCATATCTCATCCCCTTCCTTCCAGCTTTAGTCCTGATTTCCACTCCTCTCAAGCCTAGATAACAGTGAGCCCTGCTTTGCTAAATTTTCCTGGAATGCAAGGTTTAATCTCTCCTTTGGAGAGATCATGAGTGCATTAAAAAAAAAATGTATTAAGTAAGCACCTACTGTGTACAAAGCACTGTGCTAAGTGCCAGCTTTCTAACATAGAGATCACATACAGGCTTTTATCACACTTCCTTGTATGGGTTCCCAGTCCTTTTTATTTATTTAAATAGTGCAGCATGATATACAAACAGCTTTCCTTGGAGGGAACTAGTGCAAATGTTATCATATCCATTTTATAAAGAAGGAAGTATTGGAGCCAGGATCCCAACCCAGGTCTCTTCTGACTTCAAACAGCCCTTTCCACCACACCTAAAGGGCAGAGGCTGGGTTGTTTTTTTCTATCTTGGCATCCCTACCATGTAACATCATGGTGCCTTGTATGCAGTAAGTGCTTCATAAACGTTTATTGAATTTGGAGCCGTTTCAGAGGGGCGACCCATGATGAAAGGTTAGAGGAACATGAATTATCCCATGTGGCAAAGGGGTGACTAGACATCAGTCTTCAGGGTACATTGAGTTACTAGTTGGAGATATTCTCCATTTCCACTGAAGGCAGACTAAGAGGGAATTCAAAGGAAGGTTTCAGAGACTTAACAAAAGGGCTTCCTGATGGTGACGCTGTCCGTACTAAAACAGGAAGTCTCCTATCCTCCCAGAGGCCTTTAAAAGTAAGAAAGATTATCAGTGGCCCCAGATGGTTCCAGTGTTCAAAAACCCCTCAACTCCCTTCACCCCTCAGATCCTCAGCCTTTGTTTCTTCTCTACTTTGTGAATCCTCCTGGGCAAAATTTGCAAGGCCAAGCCAGCTTCCTTCTGTATCCTACACACTCCTGGGCCACCTGTCCTTAGTGGGGTAAGCTAGGACAGAAGATGGTTCAGGTGACATGAACCATTGAGACGCACAATGAGACATATGTTTTTTTGGACTTGGATAATGCGGGAATTTGTTTTGTTTGTCTATATATTTGTGTTTGATGGGGGGAAGTTTTTTCATTGTAGGAGAGGGAGAGAGAAAAAACAAAATTGTTCATTGAAAAAAATTAACTTTTTTATAAAAAACAAAGTCAGACTAAGGCAAGTAATTTTCAAGGTAAAATAGCACACACACACACACACCTCCAAGCCACATCATACAAGTCAAATATAAAGAATTTTTAAAATTATTGTCTATCTTCATGGAATTTTTGGACACTTTCATTAGTGAGGATAGCTGGGAGCTGAATATTCCAAATTGGTATTGGGATCTTGGCCACCTTGGAGGTTAGGAGAGCACCTGACTTTTACATTCCCTGACATCCTGATTGGGATGATCCTGGCCAAAGACAGTGGTGGCCCAATGGCTGAACAGCAGGGCCTCAATGGTACTATGACTAGAGGTACAGGTAGTAATTCTGGGACACATCCAGGTGGATGGATGAGGAAAGAAGGCAACAGCCAGTGCTAAATAAAAACCTGACACTCAAATACAAATCAACAGAGGAAAAAGTTAACTACAGGTTAACAAAACCTGACCCTCCCCACTCCTACATGCATACACACCCCTCAGGCTGCTCTTTTATGATTTTTAAATTGCTTTAATTATGTCACCTAAATAGAAATATTGGGGAAGGAAGAAGAGAAGACAAAGTTTTATTTACTTTAGATGTTGGCATCCCCTAAGGACGTCCTGGATATAGGTTATACCAATAACTTAGAACCTTCCACCTCCCTGCCCTGCTAGACTTTACAACCCTTAAAGGAGCTTTTAAATAAACAAACAAACAACCACTGATTGAGGGTCACTTCCAGGCCTTCCCCTAGTGTTTCCTCACTAACTGGTCCTAGAAAGGGGACTCCCCCTCAAGGAAGAACAGAGAATGACTCCAAGTCACTCAGCAGGCAACTTACCCCAGCAATCAGGAAAGGACAGATAGCTTGTGGATGAATAAGGCCAAGGGAACCATCGAGGGACAGGCTCCAGGGATCTGAGAAACCCCAATAATTTAGGAGGCTTTGCTGGTGTCTGAAAGAAGATGGAGAGGAGGAAACAGGGAAGCAGCAGGGGAGAGATGAGCACATGTGGTTCAGGAAATTGGCCTAGTAACCCACACAAGCTGGCAGACACATGCGCACACAAACCCCCACAATGCTCCAAGCAGCAGCAGAGAAGGGTAGCTGGGAAGAGCCCAAAGAACCCAGGAGAAAGTAAAAAGACTCAGTTTGTTGCTGTGATTCTGAACAAAAATGAATACACACCATAACAAGCCAGGCTGGGCCAGGCTAGGCCATCCTCCCTTTCCCTTACAGTGTGAGAGAAATCTGAGGGAATCTGGTAAATTGGCATGGAAAGCAAAGCAAGGGAAAGTCCTGGCACCCACAAGGTAACCTTTACTCTACCCATTTGGGCCCCCTCTGCAACCACACCAACAGGGTGAGTGACGAGGCTCCTGGACTATGGAGTTCTAGGTCACTGGCAAAGTGCTTTTGTCCAGCTCTGTCCTTTGTTTCCCTAGTCACTGGGTCATAGGATCAGAGAATGAGAGATTGGAAAGGAACTCGGAGTTCATCTAGCCTGACCCCCTAATTTTACCAAGAGGGAAACTAAGATGAAGAAAAGGCAAGTGACCTGCCCAAAGCCCTTACAGGCAGAAATCAGCAGAGCTGAGATTCAAACTCAAGTCATATGACTTCAAGTACAGGGTACTTCATCCTTAGCAAAATTAGCCCAAGGGATCACAGGACATTACTGTTCTAGTCCCTTTTTATCTCTGGGACAAAAATATGACATTTTAACATTTTTGAGAGGTCACAGAAACAGAGATGTCGGGTGAGTTGTAGGTGCTTAATAAATGTTCAATGAATTGAACTGACCTTGGAGGTCCAAACATTCTCATGCAGTCCACAATAACCCTGTGTGCCCCTGGAACCAGATTAAAATGTAATTGGGAAATATTTAACAAAATAAATAAATAAAAATACAGTTAAGACTCAGATAATATTACATATGAAATCTAAATCAATATGGCATCCGAAGGGTTCGTCCTACGCAGACTAGTGACCCCTGTTTCTAATGAGTTTGGTACCACTAGGCTACATTTTACTGAGGAGGAACTAGGGCACAAAAAGGTAGTCCAGGGACTTGCCCAAAGGGAAGAAGACATCACAGAATTTGAACCCAGATCATCTGACTCAGAATCCAACCCTCGCTGCACTGTGCAACACTGCCTGGAGAGAGAGAGAGAGAGAGAGAGAGAGAGAGAGAGAGAGAGAGAGAGAGAGAGAGAGAGTGTGTGTGTGTGTGTGTGTGTGTGTGTGTGTGTGTGTAGGAATGGAATAAAATCTTAACACCCCGCTGAAAATTGCCATTTGAAGGGAGCTGAGTCTAAACACTTTCTTTTCCTTTTAAAGGGCAAAAGCATTCCTCTACACATCTGAAATGTCTTTGAGAACAGAAATGACATCTCTGAGCATTTCCAAATCCATTGTAAGGAAGTTCATAGTGCAGGATACAAAGGAGGGAGTAAAATAAATCAAAGCCATTTTCTGAAAAGGTTTCTTGCCTCGTCTGCCGTTAGTGGGAGCAGGAGCCAAAGAACAAGTCTCCACGTGACCAGCCCGTCGTGGGGTGGCCAGGCCCCATTGACTAGTTACCATTCATTCTCAACTCCTGGCTTTCATGGGCCACTACAGTTTTGCTTCAAATGAATTGTATCCCAGGTTTACTAGGGCAAGACTACATCCCAGTGCATTTCTGAGCCCTATCTTCCTGACACTTCATTCCCCTACCTCCAAATTCCAGAATTTTAAACTACTACATTTTAAACTACTCTTAGGAGGGCAGTTAACACCTCTGAGGAATTGTTTTTATCCAACCTCCTCCACACTCAGCATGGCCTTGGCTTCACCTAGAGAAGCTAGGGAGGCCTCACTGGCTACTCTCTATAGTCCTGGAAACCCAGTGTTTAGCACCACCAGCAGGAATCTAGGCTCTTTCCAAACAAAGCCCTAGAAAACCACCTTCCAGTTCAGATCTTCCCTGAGGCACAATTCTACAAGAAGGTTAAGGGTTAAAGAAGCTTTCCTTATTTCAAGCCTCGAGGGATAAATGTTTCGTCCTTTTCCTTCCCCAACCCTGTGCCCTGTCACCGGTGAAAAAGCAGGATCCTAGCTTAAGACTTGGGAGTTCCTCACTTCAGCTCAGTACTCAGATCCCGCCTCCTCATCCCCCTCACCCCCCTTCATAGGCCTGATGGCCGGCAATAACCCACTGTTTCCAGCGCTTCTAAAGGAGAGCAAACTCTGGGCTCCCAGCCAGTCTCTGGTCTGATGGACCAGTGTCTCATACTTTCTGCAGAGCCCCATCCCCACCCAAACTGAGCCACTCCTGACCTGGCCCAACTGGCTGCCGGAGAAAGGACTTTTCCACCATCCCAGCATCCCTCTATCTCTGGCTGTGGGCAAATCAAAAGTTTGGTCTCAAGACAAAAGAAACTTAAGATACTGAAAAGTTTCTGAAAGGGTGCTGATGCCCACCTTATTCATCAGTGGGCAAAGAGAGGAATGAAACATAGAAATGACAATTAGAGATCTTGGGGTACTAGGGTCAGATAACTCCAAATGTCCCTTCCCTCACGCAAATTATTTCACAAATTATTTTGTGTGCGGGATTTTATATTTCACAAATACAAAAAATAAAACCCCTGCAGGGGTAGATGTCAAGAGACCCAAGAATAGATGCTTTTTAAATTTTTTCCAGGAAGGGAGGAGGAGGAGCCTGAACTCCTGGAATCATTGCCCAGTAGCCCAGCTTCTTGGGCATAATAATAACTGACCTTAATATTATCCTTGAAAGTTTTCAAAGCCTTTTACACGCAGTTTTATTTACACTTCAGGAAAAAAAAAACCTTATGAAGTAGGCATTGTGGCTCTTATTGTCCCCATTTTACAGACAGGAAAACTGAGGTTAAGTGATTTACCCACGTTCACATAATTACTGAGAACTAGAGAAAGGATTTGGCCCCAGGTGTTCCTGACTCCATCATCCATACTAGATCCTCTAACCCTCACCGCTTTTCCACGAGACCTATCTCTGTGGTCACTTCCCCCTACCCCCATCCCTTTCTTAGTGGGAGGTCCTGAAACAAAGAGATTTGGGAAACCAGGATGCAGGAAGTTTAGTTGCCTCCAAGGTGAAGGCGAGCTGCAGCCCGGACCTGGTCAGGTTGATGCCATCAGCACCGGTCTGGAGCTAACAGGAGCAGAACCGCCTGCGCCCTGAAGGTTCCGGGCACCCACATACTCACATGAGGTCTGGTCTGTGCCGGTGCAGGATGGCACAGAAGGCCAAGCCGTCCCTGAAAGAAGTGGTCATGTTGGTGATGTTGACCTCCGGGTAGCCCTCACACTGCTGTCGGCACCACTGCTGCAGGGCCTTGATGGCCGCCATCCCGAGTCAGGAATGGGAGCGAAGCCGGGACGCGGTGAAGCTCCAGGAAGCGCGGAGCCCGGGGAAGTCCCTCTCAGGCGCCCCGCTTCCTGGGTGCAGATCTGCAAAGCCAGAGCACCTCCAGGCAGGGCAGGGAATTCCTGGGAAACTCCAACTCTGGTCCGCCTTTCGCTGAAAGCCTAGCTCTCAGGCGATCCGTTTCCAGCTCCTTAGTCCACGCAGAGGGCGACCCCAGGGGCCTCCCTGGAGGAGGGGGCAAAGACCCCGGGCATCCAAGCAAGCTGGCCACAGCTAAGTCCCGATCCCCGAGAGGAAAGCCAGGTTCCGTCCCCTTAGCGGCCACAGTGGCTAAGGATAGGGGGATCGAACACGTCCGGGAAGGTTGAAAGTCCCGGGCAGAGTCTCAGGCTCCCGCAGCAACCCGGCTCCTCCCCAGCCCGCCCCCGGCTCCCAGAGGCTGGCCCCAGTCGCTCAGATCCGCTGGCTCCGGGCGGCGCCCTGGGCAAGTCTGCTCCTCTGGCTGCCTCTGGTCCCGGTGCTGCTCCCCTCGCCCGCCTGCCGGCTGGTCCCCAGCACTCTGCTAGCCCGGCAGCCTCGCTCTTCTCCTTCCCCCTCCCCCTTAAGGCCCCCAGACCGCTGGCCAGCGAACGAGCCGGCCTCACTGCGCCCGAGCGCACCGCAGCTCCAGCTGCAGAAGGGAGCCGGCAAGCGAGGCCGGGCCGCGGGTCACCCCAACTCACTCTCGGACAGCAGCTTTCTGGGTGTCCGGGAAGCTCTTGGCCAGATCTGTGGGAAAGAGGAGGCGGGGAAGGAGGAGGCGGAGGGAGGGGACTAGCAAAGGGGCGGAGCTGGCCAGTGGAAGGTGTGGGGTGGAGGCACCCCATTCTAGACAAAAAAAGTTGGGGAATGAGGGTACTGACCGAGGCCTACTGAATGGTCTTGAGCAAGTCCTCAGTTTCCTCATCTGTAAAACAAAGGAGTTGGACTAGAACAAAGGTTCATAACCCTTTTTTGTGTCTTTTTTGGCAGGCTGGCGAATCCTCCTGAGAATAATATTTTTTAGTGCATAAAAATAAAATAAGTGGGATTGCAAAGGAAATTAATTCTATTGAAATGCAGTTATCAGAACTTTCACCAGGTAACTAGACCGGTGATTATTAGGGTCTATCCCCACCCCCACCCCCTGCTTTAAAAAGGAAGAGGGGGAAATGGGGAGGGAGAGGGAAAGGGGAAGTTGGAGGGGGAGAAGGGGAAGGAAAAGGGACCCTCCCCCAGCACTAGCTAATTGTGGGGGAAACTAGAGGTCCCTGGATTCCAGGTGAAGCTAAGGGATTTGTAGTAACCTGGCTTAATCATCTTTTCAGAACCGATGTTTCTAGCCTGTGGGGATCTTTCTGAATCCTGACTCAGCTAAGTATTCAAGCACAGGCTCGATTTCATCTCTATCCAGCACCCTGTGGAATGGATTCCTGCAGTGGAGGAGAGATTGAACTAAATGACTTTTAGCAACCCTTTCAGCTCTAAGATTCTATGACTTTATACTGAGCAGACAAGCCTTTAATTCTTTTGGCTACAAAGTCAAAGACTTTGAGGCTGACTGATTAATGCCATCTTATCTTGCAATGCTTGATTGATTGATTGATTGTTGAGTCCCCAGCTCATTGCCCAAGCCCTATTTGGTCTTCCTGACTCTAGGCCTGGCGATCTATTTCCTGAATCTCTCTACCTAGCTGCCCCTGAAATGCTACTGGATTTTAAAAGACCAACCACAATAATATACCTAATGTCCAAGTAAAATTCTCATTTGTGAGTTTCTTGCTTACCAAACTACAAAAGTTACAACTTGGATTGGTAGGCAGGGACCAAGGGTCTCAATTACATAATAATAATTAATAATAATAGGAATATATATATATGACTTTCTAATTAGAAAGTATTTTCACATTCATGATCTCATTTGATACAAGAGCCTAAGCTCTGTTAGGTAGATGGTGTAAATATTATTCCCATTTTTCAGGTGAGGATACTGAGGCTTATTAGAAGTGAAGCGAATGGGGCTGCTAGGTGGCTAGTGAATAGCACACTGACCAGGAGGACCTGAGTTCAAATGTGACCTCTGACACTTAACACTTACTAGCCATGTGACCTTGGACAAGTCACTTAACCCCAACTGCCCTGCCTTCCCCCCTCCAAAAAAAGAAAAAAGAAAAAGGAAAAAAATAAAAGTGAAACGAATTATCTAAAATTGAAAAACTAGTAAATGGTTTGAGACCCAAGACCTCATTTTCTAACTTGGAATAAATCACAGAATTTTAGAGTTGGAATGAACATCAGGGACCTCAAGGGTGTGTGAACCCGGTTTGTTTTTTCCCTTTATTTGTAATCTTACATATTTATACATTTGAAAACACTGTTCTGAGAAAAGATCCATGAGTTTCATCAGACTCCCAAAGGAGCCCATAGCACAAAAAAAGGTTAAGAACTCTTCCTGTAGTCCAACCTGTAACTGAATAGAAATTTCCTCCCAAGTGGACATCTTGCATCTGACTAAGGATGTCCAGGGCAGGGGAATTCACCACCTTCCAAGGTGGCCCATGGCCCCCTTGGACCACTCTAATTGTAAAGAGGTTTTTTTGTTGCATCCAGAAGTGTGCTAGTAAATGTTTAACAATGTTAAACATTTGGAGGGAGGGGGGAATTGTGCACTCCACACTATTAAGTTTAATCGGCATTACTAACGTTTTTCTATCAGTTTCTTAAAGTTAGACAATCAACAAAATTTTGAATCAAGCCCTGATTTGTAGCATTTGCCTGTCTCCAAAGTGTAAATGCTCACACTAAAAATTTAACAACCGGCTCTCAAAAGGAATGGGTTCCCTTGCACATCCCAAATCTACCTCCACACAGGGGTCCTTCCTGCTTCTGCCGTCTGAGGGCAACAGGAAGTAAACCTCTCTTCTATGTGACAGCCTTTCAGATATTTCAAGACAGTCACCCTGTATGTCCCTCTCAGATATCTCCAAAAATCCTCAAGTTCCTTCAAACAATCTTTATGAGATACTATCTCCAAGAATTTCAAGAGAAAACAAGAAAGGGCAAGGGGTTTAGGAGAACTTGTCCTGTTCATTTCCCTTCCCTCACACAAATTTACCTTTGTGGGCAGTTCCTGGAGCAGCTTGGTGATAACAGTGGATAGAGCACTGGGCCTGGAGTCAGGAGGACCTGAATTCAAATCTAGTCTCAGATATTTCCTAGCTGTGTGACCCTGGGCAAGTCACTTAACCCCGTTTGCCTCAGTTTCTTCATCTGTAAAATGAGCTGGAGAAAGGAAATGGCAGACCACTCCAGTATCTTTGCCAAAAAACATCAAATGAGGTCACAAAGAGTTGGACACAAATGAAAAATGACTCACCAACAATAGCAGCTGTTCTTCCTTGTTCAATTTGCATTT
>JAQQSW010003000.1:0-14798 GCA_028646575.1 Pseudocheirus occidentalis
TCTCACACACACACACACACACACACACACACACAGAGCTAATTCAATCAACTCCAGTAGCTCCCTATCACCTTCAGAATCAGGAATCAGGATCAGGAATTCTGATCAGGACCATAAAAAGAGGAAGAGAGAGAGAGAGAGAGGGAGCGTATAAACACTATCCTCACCATCCATCTTCAGAAGGATGCTAGTTAAAGTCAATACAGAAATTGTAGCAGGCCCCAATCATAGGACACTTGTTAGCTGGGAATATAACTGGGAAATTATACAGGGTGTCTCAAAAGGCTTAGTGAGGTTAGCTTAAAATTCTACTATGCATGAAGACTTTGGGAACACCCTATAAGGTCTTTGGAAATAATTTATGAGTGTAGCACCAATACAATATTTACAGCACCTACAATCACAATAAAGACCATGACTATAAATATTGCATGACATTTGATCACAAAATATACCAAATTCTCCATATACAGAAACTGTATATATACAGGAACCAGAAAACCTGATCCTAAAACTAGTAAGCTGATTCCATCATAGTGCCAAAGATATTCAGAAGCCCATAATACCACTGAGAGACACAGCATCCTTTAGCCTTCCCTCAAACCAATATTAGATTAATATTTATTCACAAACCTCTCTATCCCCTTGCCTGAGCCTCCTCTCTTTCTCACTGTCTCTCTGGGTCTGGCTACTAGCTTCCTGTGGCTCTGCTTTCCTTTAGCAAACTCCTCCCACCACAGACTCCATGTGACCACATTCAGCCTATCAGAGGACAGAGTTTATCTTTACAGCAGGGAAGCTTCCTGTGGACTCTGCTCCACCCTTCAGCAAATTCCCTCCATTACAGGCTCCATGTGATTACATTCAGCCTATTGGGGACAGCCTCTACTTTGAAAGCAGGGGAGGTTTCCAAATTTCCCCCCTAGGTGTACCGAGTGGAAGGGAAGATCTTCAAATTCCCATTCCCATTACAATGAGTCTCTGGTTTTCATTTTCCTTTGGAAAGGAAGCCAGATATAGTGGAAAGCATTATTAGACATTCAGTCAGGAAAAACCCGAGTCCAAATCCTACCTGAAGTACTTATTGGTCATGTGACTAATAGCAAGTAACTTAACCTCAACAATTCTTAGTAACTTCATCTATATACATGGAATAATAATACCTGGAGTTTTTATCTCACAGGACTATTCTGAGGAGCAAATAGGGGTAGGGTCAGGGATAGGGACTAAACTTGTGATTTCACTGGTAAAAGGAACTTGCAAATGGGAAAACTCCCTCAATCAATATAGGTCGGCTTGTTTTCTACAACTTGGAGTCTTAAAGTTGCCTACAGCACAGAGATGTTAAGTAAATTGCCCAATGTGACACAGCCAGGATATGTTACAGGCAGAACTTAAACTCAGATCTTCCTGGCCTCAAGGCCAATTCTCTACATTGCTTTACAGCAGAAGAATCAAAGAAAGGATAGAACTTCTGCTCTGATAGATGGGGCCAGGGGAATGGACAGGCTAAATTGCTCAATTCTTACTTTGCTTTTGCTTTCCTTAAGCAGAAGAATAATTTTTGGCCTAGAAGGGATAGAATAAATTAAAACTCATTAAAATAAGAAAGGGGCAGGTAGGTGACACATTGTATAGAGTTAGGAAGACCTGAGTTCACATCCTGCCTCAGACACTTACTAGCTGTGTGATCCAGGGCAAGTCATTTAACCTAGTTTGCCTCAGTTTCCTTATCTGTAAAAGCACAGAGTCTCTCATGCCATCCTTGTGGATAAGAGAGATGCATACTAGACAAAAGTGTAGATAAGTGGAATTTGACTTGGTTGAACATTCAATCCCAGTGAATAGTCATTAATCTTTCAAAGTTAACTTGGAAGGAAGTCACTAGTAAGAGTACACCAGCCAACTACACTTGACTCTATATTACCTAGCATTTTTGTCAGTGACTTGGAAAAAGATGGCTTGCTAACCAAATTTATAGATGATCTAAGTGCATAGACAATAGAATAGTGACCTTGGAGTTTCTATGCTATTCTAGGCCTTTCCTCTGGCCATTAATCCTTCCTAGTCCCTACGCTTTATCCAAAACAGAGAAAGAAAAATGTGAAACTTCATCCAGCCTTGAAGTAGTATTTCCCCACCCCAGTTTAAAGGTAAAAAAATCTCAGAGGAACTAGGTCAAATCATTGCCCTGCTATTTTATATATCAGACTGGGCAAGTCAGTCATCCTCTCTAGTCCTCAACTTTTTCATTTGTAAAATGAAGGGTTTGAGTTACATGACCTCTAAGACCCCCTCCCAGCTCTAGAACTATTACCCCAAGTATATCAGAGTGTTTCCCATCAAGCAATCTGCTTCTCACAAGGGTAATTGGGCAGGGAGGGGGATTTAAGAGAAGGGAAGGGAATTAACCAGGAATGAATTTAAATGGAAAGTTATGTATTTTCATGGAGGATACTAAAGACGTTTTCTGTGGAGAGTTCTGAAAGGCTTGTTTTTTCCTCTCCTAAATATAGAAATACACAAATAATGAGTGTTGGCAAATTTCTGGGTTCCCAAGAATTGCTTTACAAAGACATTGACATATGTACACAGTAAACTATATCTTTAATCCTAAATCATTACACCTTAATGGTTTTGGAATGCTCCCATTCTCTTTTAATCTGGAATAGAGTCTGGAGTGAGGAGAAAAAAGAGTAGGATTTTAATGTCAGGACAGCATTTGACAACTACTTTACAAAATCACAGGTTGTGAAGACTGGAATTAGTAGGCATGCAACAGTGACATCTAGTGTGGGTGAAGAATGCTAGTGTGGTCATGCCCTCTTCTGTTCCAGAAGCTGTTTACAAAGGTGTTTTTATAAGTTAGTTATCTAATGAAGGGAAAGGTGAAAAGTGCCAGAAGAAATGTGGTAAGACAAAGAAAGATTTAGTCTTTGGTTTGTTTCCCAAATCTAAGCTCTCTCTTCCCGTCTTTTACTTCCTGCTTATGTTGTAGAAACCAATACTCTTTTACCTTTCACCCTTAAAATGTTTTTCTAAAGCAACCATCCTCTTCCATGCCTCCTTTAAAGAGTTCTCTACAAAAGTTAAATTTTGGGTCCAGACCAAAAAGATAAGGAGAATGAAGAAAGAGGAAGGGAGAGAAGGAAATGGATGTCTTTTGTGATTACCTCTTTCCTTTCCTTGGTTAAGAATTCTTCCTCTAACCATAGCTATAAATGATGTCTTTTTTGGCAGTTTTCTAATTTTACTAAAAGCATACTCTTCCGTTTTCTAGTTACATGTCCATTTTGAGCTTGCTGTCATATATGATATAATATGTTCATCTAAACCTAATTTCTGCCTGATCGATTTCCAGAATTCAGAAAATTGCTGAAAGGATTTCACCCATGAACATTCCCTATAAACACCACAAAATCAACATGTCCAAAACTGACTTTGTTGTCTTTCTCCTTAAACCATATCCTCTTTTTTCACTTGATGAGTATTGCCAGTCAACATGTATTGAGTACCTATTATTTGCTGAGCACTGTGCTAGGCTTTATAGATAACAATTACAACGAATGAAACAATTCCTACTTGAACTTAAATTCTAATAGTGGAGACAGAAAGTATATGCAGAACAAGTATGATGGAAACAATACAAAGTTAAATACATGGGAGTTTGCGAGAGAATGCTCTAGCAGCTGGGAGGATCAGAAAAGGATTCATATAGAAGGTTGTTTTTGAACTCTATATTGAAGGAAGAAAGGAATTCTGTGAGATGCAGGGGAGGAAAGAGTATACTCCAGGCATGAGGGATAGCTAGTGCAAAGATACAGAAACAGGAGATGGAATGGTATATGTAAGAAACAGAGAAAAGGCCAGGTTGGATGTATCACAGAGTGCAGGGATGGGAGGAATGCCAATGAGGTTGGAAGCATAGGTTGGAGTCATATGATTTGGGTTTTAAGAGCTGAATAGAGTTTATATTTTATCTCAAAGGCAAAGCAAACCACTGGAATTGACTGAATGGCAGAGGTTGGGAGGATGAGGTGGGGGAAGATTTGTGGAGGAAAGACTGGAAGGGAAGAGCCCTGAGGGAGGGAGGCCAATTAGGAGACCATTGCAGATGGTTTGTCCTTGTAGAGGATCATAACATCAGGGAGATGACATGACTTGCAATTGAATTGAAATTAGGTATGAGGTGATGAGGAACTGAACTACGATTTTTGCTGTCTAGATAGACAGAGATCAGAGAGATTGTGAAGGTGGGAACAACAATATTTGGCAACCGATTGCAAATATGTGGTGAGAGGGAGTGAGAAATGAAAAATAACATCAAAGCTGTGAACCTGGGAGATCAGAAAAATGGTAGTGTCTTTCATAGAAATAGGAAAGTTTGTAAGAGGTGGGGGATCGAGGAGGAAGATAATGAATTGTTTTGGAAAGGTCATTGATACCACAATTCACTCAAGTTCCCACATATGAAATTTCACTCAAACCAGTTTTCAAACTTCCTCTCCTTCATCTCTTACATCTGAATGATTGTCAAATCCTATTAATTCAATCTCAAAAAAAATCACAAAATGTTAAAATAAGAAGAAAAAGAGAGGCACATCTGAACAAGAATTCCTGTTATAACAGCAAAAAAAATTATCTTCTGGCCTTTGATTGAATACCCATGGTGATAGGGAAACCAGTTCTCCTTTGAGAACTCCAATTGTTAGGAAACCTTACCCTACCTTAAAGTCTTCCTTTTCAACTGCCATCCATTACAGGGAGTAATTTCTTTCAGGACCAAGCAAAAAATAAAATCTAATTTCTCCTGTATATGACAGTCCTACAGATACTTGAACTTTTATCCTTCCTGAATCTTCTGTAAACTATATATTCTGACCCTTCAATTCATCTAAAATGAATTCAAAGACTTAATCATTATAATTGTCCTCTAAATGCTCTCCAGATTACCAATATCCTTCAAAAGTGGAACACAGAACTGAGCACAATACTCCAGAAGTGGTCTGACCAGAGCAACAGAATCAAAGGCTCATAGATTTAGAGTTAGAAGGGATCTCACAGGCCATCTAGTCTGACACCCTCACTTCATCAATGAAGAAACTGACTGAGAAAGCCTAAGTGACTTAAGAAATGTCAAAAAGGTCTTCTGATTGCAATTTCTGTGCTCCACCCAATGCGTTGCCTCCTTATCACTTCTTTATTCCTGAATTATATGCACCTCTTGATGTAGCCTAGGAGTTACATTAATTTTCTTGACTGGGATGATAATATTTTTGACTAAGAGTGAGCCTGCAACACACTGAAACACAGTTCTTTTTTAAGATTAATTGTTATCAAGTCATATCTCTCCTATATTGGATTAATGTAATTGACTTTTTAATCTAAATATGAGACTTTATATTTATTCCTATTAAAATTCATTTTGCTAGGTTCTAGTCAACATTATGGTATGTTGAGATCCTTTTAGATTTTGATTTTATCATCCAATATGTTAGCTATTACTCTCAGGGTAATGTGTCTGAAAAATTTTGTAAGCATACCCTCTATCCAGTGACTTTATCCAAGGCATTGATAAAAAATGCTATACAACATAGAGTCGAGCACATTTTCTTAGTATACTTTATTAAAGAAGTCCTCCCAAGTCGACACTAAAAGAGTAATGACTCTTCATGGGAACCCCACGTTCAATAGCTCAAAATCTACTTATCTACACTTTTATCTAGTTCATTTCTCTCTGCATTTATACAAAAACACTAGAGACTCTGTCAAAAGCTTTGTTAAAATATAAATATTTTTCTGCTTTCCTCTCTAAGGCACATTCTTAACTCCTAGACTTTCTCTATGGTGCCATAACAGCTCTCACTCTGAAAGTTCATTCTAACTCTTAGACCTTCTCACCCTGGAAATGAACTTTCCCCCTGTAATTCCTTCTTATTATTGTTCATTCTTCACAGAAACTTCACATTAAGCAAAGTGCTCAAGCCAGCCATATCTTTATTTCTCTCCAGGAACCATTCCTGATTCTCCAGACTTTCTCTACCATGATCACGTTCTCCCTTCCCACTCACATTTCAGCTTCTTTTACATATGTTATCTTCCCCCCATTAGAATGTGAGCTCCTTGAGACCTGAGAAGTCTTTCATTTTGCTCTCATTTGTATTACTAGCACTTAGCACAGAACCTCACACATAGTAGTCCCTTAATAAGTTTTGATTACTTGATCAATTTAGAAATACTTATTGATTTGTTGACTTGACAATATTTCCCCAATCTACACAAAAAAATAAAATATGGTTAATTTGGTATGCCATGTTCTTAGTGAAGCTATCTTTGGAATCACTATTTATTTTCAGATGTTCACCAATCATCCCTTTACTGATATGGTCTAGAGATACTCAGGTTTCTCTCAACTTCAAAAAAATCTTTCAAGTTCTACTAAATAATAAGTAACATTAAGAAAATTTATAAATTAATCATAAAACTAAGTTGAACTCATTGGCTATGATTTGCAGATTTCCTTCTCAGCATTTTTTAAATCAGGACAACATTTTTCTTCTCCAATCAGTGGTACCTCTCCTATGTTCCATGATCTTTCACTCAAATGTCACTGACGTAGTTAAGCAATCATCCCTATCAGTTCTTTTGGTATGTAAGTATATAGTTCTTCTGGTCCCAGTAACTTGGACACCTCAAGGACAAGTAGGTGCTTTCTTATTATCTTGAGTTTCAGTTTGTTCTGCACTTTCCAGGCTAAAGATTAATAATCTATTGAGAAAACAGAAGCAAAGTAAGAGTTGAGTAGTTTTCACTCTGTTGTCTATCATCATTGCCTCATCCAACTGAATAGAGGTTCTACCTCTTTTTTGATTCTCTTTTTTTACCAAATGTAGCAAAAAAAATATGAAAGGCATCATGGACCTGTCCTTGGAGACAGTAAGATCTGAGTTCAGGTTCTATCTCTGACACACACTGGCTGTGGAATCCTGGGAAAGTCACTTAACCTCTTGATGCTCCAGACAACTCTAAGACTGCAAGATGAAGAGAAGGTGCTAAATCTTTATTGACAGAAGTTTCCTCATCTGAGAGTTCTTGATACCAATATGACCATATGTCTAACAATCACTATCTTCATAACAAAATATAATTTTTTTAAAAAGCAACAAAATTTTTTGTTGTCCTTAAGATTCTCATCATTCTGAGCTCTCCCCTTTCATTTTTAAATACCTATTTATTAAATGAGCTATCTGTAAATGACTGTGCTTGTAAGATTGGACTTCCACATAGCCTCTCACATCATTCACTTCTTTTTTATTGTCACTGTTACAATTCTGGTAAAGAGTTGAATAAGGGGCAGCTAGGTGGCACAGTGAATAGAGCACTGGCTCTGGAGTCAGAAGGACCTGAGTTCAAATGTGACCTCAGACACTTACACTTTACTAACCATGTGACCTTGGGCAAGTCTCTTCACTCCAACTGCCCTACCTTACCCTCCTCCAAAAAGCATAAATGAATGAAAGAGTTGTATGAACTATTATAATAGTGTCCTAACTACTTTTCCTGTTTCTATTCTTCCTTCAATCCATTCTTCATATTTACATTAGACTAATGTTTCTTATGCTTAGATCATAGCACTCCCCTGCTCAAAAATATTCATTGGTTCCCCCAAAGCCTCCCAAGCTAAGTTCAGTCCTTTGCTTGACAATGAAGAACATTCCAAATCTGAAACCACTTGCCCTTTCCAATCTTATTTCTTACCGCTTGTCTCTGAATAAGTGCTCTGTGATCCAACCAAGCTAGGATAGTCCATCCTTTTGAATACCTGTCAAGTATTTATGCCTCTGCTCTTTTGCTCATGATGATCCCTATGCTTACAATTCAATTCAACGAATATATGTTAAATATCAAATTCAGACCTATCCTTTAAAGCTCAACTCAAATATCATCCACTCTATAAAGTCTTCCATAGTTCATGAATGATTAACAACGTATTTACCCCTTAGACTTCATGCGGCACGTTATTTACACCTGTCTTCTGAGACTATGAATTAGCTCTTAGTGTATGTAATGGGAATCTGAAGATCTTCCTGCCCCTAGACCCTTTGATAGGCTTAAGTGGCTCTGAGAATCTTCTCTGATGTGAAAGTTTACTCTGCCCCCTAATAGGCTGAATGTGGTCATGTGGAGCCTGTGGTGGGAGGCTTATTCTTCAGGAATGCTCACATCTTATTACTTTGTGATTGGGCAGTGGGTTAAGAAGGCTGTGACATTCTCTGACCCAGGAGAAGGCTATATATATTCTCTGGAGTTCAGGGTGCTGACTTTTTCCCCTGAACTAGGTAAATGATATGTTTGTTTGATTAAAGAACCATTGTTAACCCATTTTGAGTTGCTTTCCTTTAGAAAAGCAGACCTAAGAACTTGTGGTAGCAGCTACCCTAGGTATGCTAAGGTGCTTGCTGATACAGTGTATTTACCAAACTCATTGCTAGATTTTAAACTCCATGCGGGTAAGGATCGTATAAACTTTGGTTTTCCCCTATCATTTTCGTAGCACAGTGCTCATAATATAATATGTCCTTACTATATGTTTAGTGAAATAAAAATGAGAATACTGAACTCTTACTCTAGCATTTTTTTTCACTATACCAGCCATCTCCTCACCATTCTGGCTGTGTCCTGGCCATCTTCCTCACTCTGGCTCTCTTGGTTCTAAATGAGCTTTTGTCTTTCCTTGCCAAGATCTATGTTTCCATGTTATTTGTATCCCCAGTGCTTAGAACTAGGGGTGCTAGTTCTATTATATGCTTTGCACATAATAAGTGCTTAATAATGTTTTATTTTTCTTCATCTACCTAGCTATCCTAGGCTAAAGTTGTTCTGAACATGCCTTATGACCTTGAGCCTGCCTATTATCCTCTTGGTAGAATGGTAGATTCTAAAGAGACTTTATTCAAATATATCAGGCTTAATTTCTACCTTAACATTTATAAGTGGTAGGCAATATGAATTAACTTAACAATTTGTGTGAAAAAAAATTGGGGAATTTTAGTTGACCTCAACATAAACACATCATGTAATGTAGCTGCTAGAAACAAAACAAAAAACAAAACAACACCAAAAAACAAACAAAAAACCTCATGCAATCACAGGTAACATTAAAAGGAAGATAGAGCCCAACTTCAGGAAGGCAATAGTCCCCTTCTGCCTTCTGGTAAACCTCCTCCAAAATGGTCAGACAATAACTGCAATGTTTGCCCTCTCTTTAAGAGATACTTTAGCATCCTAAAATATTTCAAAGGATGATGACTAGGATAATGAGATTTAGATGCAAACAGAATTTGTAGTTGATCTCAGAGACAATAGAATGGCCCTGTTGTTTACTGGCTCTGTGGATTGGAGTAGTAGGGACAATAAATAAGGAGAGTCCAGGTGAGAGGTGATGAGGATCTAACCTATAGATTCGTGAAATAAAAATGGAAATACTGGACTCTTACTCTAGCATTTTTTTCCACTATGCCAGCCATCTCCTCACCATTCTGACTGTGCCCTGGCCATCATCCCTGGTTCTCTTGGTTCTAAATGAGCCTTTGGCTATATAAATGGAGAATATATGGGGGAAATGTGGAGACAGAAACAACAAGATCTGACAATTGGTTGGATATGAATGGATTGAGAAAAAGTAGAGAATCAAGAATGACAGTGAAGTTGTGAACCAAAGTGACTGGGAGAATATTTTCCTTAAAAGTAAAAGGGAAGTGCTGAAGAGAAGAGAATTAGGGAGGAGGGAATAGAGAGAATGAGTTCTATTTTGTTGAATCTGAGATACCTAAAGGATATTTTATTAGAAATGTACAATGGCAGATGGTTATATGGTACAAAAACTCCTGAAAAAGGCTAGAGATGGGTATATAGAGCTGTGAGTCATCAAACAAGGATAATTGAATCAATAAGTTCCGATTAAGTCATTAACATAGAGGGGGAAAAAAAGAGAAGAGGGCCCAAGACAGAGCCCTGTGGTATTCCCAGGTCATACCCCAGTGGAACATAAGTGATAATTTAACAAAAACAGAAACAATCTGAAAGAGGAGAAGAGAGAGAACTAGGAGAGAACAGTGCCACAAAAACCCATAGAGTATAGAGTATGCAGGAATAGAATATGGGGAGCAGTGTCAAATGCTGTAGAGAAATCAAGAAGGATGAGAATTAAAAAGAGGTCATTAGATTAGGCAATTAAGAGATCATTGGTAACTTTCAATATAAGGAAGACTTCTGTGTAGCAATTAGAACAGTCCACAGATTTATCAAAGTAGCAAAGGACTGTATAACAATTAAATGAGCTGTCTGGAAAAGTATTGATCTCTCCATCACTGAAAATATGCAACCAGAGGCTAGATGACTCTTTGTTAGTGATTTTGTAAAAAGAAGTCCTACAAGGGCAATTGTACTAGATGACCTCTAAAGTTTCTTCCAGCTCTAAGATTTTCTTGTCATTCTTACTCTAGTGCAGCACCTTAAAGGACAGGATTGTACCTCATTCACTTTTGTAAGCTCTGTCATACTAAGTATATTGTCTTGTACATAGTAGCTCTCAAAAGTGCACTGAAGCCATGGCTAATATGGAAATATCTTTTGCATGATTTCCCATATAATAATTGATATCACATTGCTTGCCTTCTCAATGGGGGGAGGGTGAAAGGAATGAATTCAGAACGCAAAAAATTTTAAATGAATGTTTAAAATAAATAAATGTATTTAAAAGTTTAAAAAAAAGATTTAATGAATGTTCCGTGGCAGGATTAGAATTCAGATCATTTTGTCTATAAGTGCAACATTCTAACCATTATATCATACCCTCTCTGACCTGTACATCAGATCTGGACCTATAAATATCTCAAATTCCTAAAACAAACAACAAAATAAACCTGGTACCTTTGCTAATAACAAAAAAAATGTGTTGAAGCAAATTAAATGATTCAGTGATTCAGTATCCCCAACCCAAGATGACATGGTGTGTGTGTGTGGGGGGGTCCCTTCAAGCTCTGAATCTATTATCAAATGGCCATAGGAGTCCACAGTCTAGTACTCTGATCAAGAAAGCCCTTTCTCTCTTCTTTATAAGGTGATTCATCTTCCTAGGTCTCTGTACAAGGGACAGGGTCTTGACCTCTGATGGAAACATTGAGTTTTACTCTCCTTAATACCCAAATAATTATCTTAGCACAAGAAATATAATAGCAACTCTGACAGAAAAAAAAGCAGATGGAGATTTTTGTGTATATCCAGGTCACTCCCTAGTATGAATTCAAGAAATACTTTCCAGGGTCACACAGCTAATAAATAGCTAAGGGAGAGTTTGGACTCAGATCTTCAACTCCAATTCTTAACATTTTACCTACTATGGAACCTAGTTAGCTCATGTGGAATTGGAGATGCTGGAGGAACATACAAGTAGAGATGTTTCACAGGAGATGAGGATACATTTCTGAAGTTCAGAGGAGAAGTCAACACTAGATGTATAAATTTGGGAGTTATTTATACAGAGGTGGAAATTAATGGGCATGGGCATGAGTAAGAATCCCAAGAGAGAGATTGTAGAGAGAGAAGATGACCATCCTCACAAAATCCTTCAATGACTTTCTATTTCCTCTGGGATGAAATATAAACTTCTTAGCCTGACATTTAAGACTCTCCAAAGCCAGCC
The DNA here is from genome assembly GCA_028646575.1 of Pseudocheirus occidentalis. Lineage (NCBI taxonomy): Eukaryota > Metazoa > Chordata > Mammalia > Diprotodontia > Pseudocheiridae > Pseudocheirus > Pseudocheirus occidentalis. Next base: position 11,705 of record JAQQSW010003000.1, read on the forward strand.
ATCAACTTACCTTTTCTAACATGATTTAACATTACTCCCCTCCAGACTTCAAACTATCCTCCAAAAACATTTCATTTCTGACCTCCATCCAGTCACAGGAGAATTACCCTTCCCATCTCTGCTACCATTCCTGAAAAGCATTCCTGCCTTTCAGAGTCCATATTCTTTAATGCTAAACTCAAGAATTGTTTCCACTGAGAGGCCTTCTTTTAATCTCCCTAGTTGTTTGTATTCTCTCCTGCCTCCGATTTTCCAAAAGCACTTTTTAGTTCTTTTCATCCCTTTTTACTTCCTACATTGTGTCATATTGCTCAGCTTCCATGTGATCTCTCCTTCAGTGAATAAAAGCTCTTTGGGGCCAGGGACAGCTCCATTTATGTTTTTGTATCCTTAACACCTAGGACAGTCCTTCACATGTAATGAACACTTAATGAATGTTTGTTGAATTGAAATGAATGGAAGAGGGAGACCCAGGGTAGAATTCCAACTGATCTTGGAGAGGCTGAGGTGCTAAAGGAAGCAGGAGGAAAAGAAACCAAAGGCACAAATAGAAGATTTACTTTTAGTGAGTACAGATGCCTCTTCTTTTGTGATCAAAACGAAGAAGGAATTAGTAGGCAATGATGTTGAGAAATTATAAGGAATGGAGGGAGAAAAAAATAGAGGTAATTAATACTTGCTGTTCTCCTCAGTGAAGTAGAATTCTATATTGCTTCAGGTGGAGGGTAGGGGGGTGCTGAGACTAATGTGGGGGATGTTGATGGTGATGGTATGCAGGTGAGAGGTAAGAAAAGGTTTGGAACAATCTCTGTGGGGAAGGAGATAGAAGTAATAAAGATAGAGTGAAAGGACTGGTACATGTATCAACAGGATCATAGCTTAGGTTACTTATCATGGGGTTGTTTTGGGAAGGATCAGCTTGATTTCATGACTTTATTCATTAATGCTCAATGACCCTGAGACAAGATCAGAAAAAACAGATAATATGGATACCCAGAGATTAGAATTACCAAGTAAATTTCTCATAAATTCTGATAATGATGTTTTTGTGAATAGTAATTTCACTCTTTCCATGTATCTAGCAATTTTATCCAGCTCTTTTTCCTCAGAAAAATATTTGTCCATCAAATCATTAGCAATGGAAGAACACTGGACAAACATGTATTCTATCATAGTATCTGGTGTGATATTAAAAGTGGCAGACCACAGAATCAAGACTAGATATGGAAATGACGTCAGAGCAGGGGGAAATGCATTGGCAGAATACGGGTGGGTTTTATGACCAGAGATGCTAATAATATCTGACATTTATATAGTGCTTTAGAATTTGCAGAATGCTTTACAAATAGGTAAAGGGTATAGGTAAGAGCTGGTTCTCCATCAGTAAGAAAATGGGAGAATGAAAGTATAAGAAATTGTGTTCATGAAATAAAATTTCAAATTCAGTACCTTGGAGGTAATATTCAGAGACATAAGATGATCTAAGATGTGACCACATTGGCATATCGTTGAAACAAGGATGGGGAAAATGGCCATTAGAGTTGAGAAGATTGAGGTCAGGTACAAATGTATTGAGGTCAAGTCACTGTGGCACCAAACTCAGTGATTTCTTTGGTTCAAGCTGACACCTTCTCTTATTAAGTTCAACAGATATTTAAATGCCTACTATGTATAAAGTTCTGATAGATTCTGGAGAATTCTGGTTCTGCACTCTTCTAATGATAGTTCTCTAATTACTGTGGAATACACAATCAATATACTAAGTTGCATAAGAACATCATGCAAATTATTGTGTTATTTCAAATATGAACCCTTTTCTCTAAACAAAGTTATAGGAAGCATACCATTTAGGAATGAATAAAGATATTTTTAACTCTTGGAAGAGGGGAGACCCAAGCACACACATATTTCTGTATACTCTCTTATACAATGAATCAAATGCCAAACATTTGCCATGGACCAGGCACTTCACTAAGCACTGGGAATAAACAATAAAAGAAAAGGCAATTCCTCTATGCCCAAAGAGCTATAAAACTGTACATATCCTTTGACCCAACAATGCCACTTTTAGGTGTGTATCCCAAAGAGATCATAAAAAGGGAAAGAACCCAAAAGTACAAAACTATTTATAGAAGCTCTTTTTTTGTGGTGGCAAAGAACTAGAAATTGAGGGGTGTCAATCAAGTGGGGAATGTCTGAATAAGTTGTAGTATATGGATGTGATGTGATACTATTGTGCTATAAGAAATGATGAGCAGGAAGATTTTAGAAAATCCTGGAAAGGCTTATAGAAACTGATGCTGAGTGAAGTAAGCAGAACCAGGAGAGCATTGTACACAGTAACAGCAACGTTATGCAATGATCAGCTATGATAGTTTTAGCTCTTCTCAGGAATACAGTGATCTGAGAGAATTCCAAAAGACATTATGGAAAATGTTATCCACATCCAGGGAAAGAACTATGGATTCTGAATGCAGATCAAAGAATAATATTTTCTTTTTTTGTTCTTTCTTTCTTATGGTTTTTCCCTTTTGTTCTGATACTTCTTTTCCAACATGACTAATCTAGAAATATGTGTAATATGATTGTACATGTATAACCCATATCAGATTGCTGTCTTGGGGAGGAAAAAGAGGGCAGAGAATGAGGAGAAAAAAATGGAGCTCAAAAATCTTATAAAAGTGAATGTTGAAAACTATCTTTACATGTAATTGGAAAAAATGGGGAAAAACATATAAGTGGAAAAATAGAAATAGGAAAATACTATAAATCAAAAAAAAGAAAGAAAAGGCAGTTCCTGCTCTCAAGAAACATACATTCTAATGACCTATATCTATAATATTTCCTAGGTAGCACAGCTAAGAAAGCATAGGCTTTAAAGCCTTATAGTCTTCCTGACATTAGGCATTTATTTATTTCATTTTAAGGAAAAAAACTTAGAACACTTAATTGAGTTTCTCTATCCCCTACCCCCCATCCTCCCACCCCCTGCAAGAATTACAGGAAGGAAAGAATAGACAAGAGCTCAAAGTATAAGGACACTCTGCTTCATATAATTTTTAAAATTTATCTTATTTTAAACTATGGAATAAAA